>VDFB02353125.1:0-123239 GCA_007258455.2 Sequoia sempervirens
AGAGCGGGACTCGGCTGAGTTGAGATTGCAGGCCCTGCAGAGGGACATAGATGCAACAGTGGCACGGGACAGGCTGCACAGAGGGAGAGGGATGCTGCAGAGTCACGGATGCAGACATTACAGGGCAAGAGGGATGCAGAGCGGGCTTAGTTGCAGAGGGGGCTGGTTGAGGGGGGAGGGCCAAGGACAGATGTGTAGGAGCTGCACACGCAGTTACAAGCGATGCAAGAAGAGAGGGATAGAGGCATAGAGTAGATACAACAGTTGATACTAGCTCAGGAGGCCTGGCAACGAGAGCGGCGGCTATCAGTGTAGATTGAGATCGGTATATGCATGAGCAAAATGCTGCGAGACTGATAGCTGGGCAGAGGGATGAGTTTATGCAGTAGGCTAGCTATTGGAGAGGGGTATATGAGCAGGTTGTTCCAGATCTAGCATAGCGTATATCACGCTACGTCAGTCAGGATCCATAGCCACCAGGGCCATCCCAGTCATTAGGGACACACACTAGGGGTTTCAGCGATTACCGGCGGACTCTGTCTCCATACGGCGGTTACCAGGGGACACCCACCCGTGAGTACTAAGGGACACCAGCACACAGATGGCCAGCACCCAATTCTCCGCAGAGGTTAGATGTGGGCAGCTCACAGTAGAGCAGGAAGATGCAGGACATTGGTTATTTTTGGCAGATACATGATGGATGGTTTGTGCATGGCGCCAGAGGGCAGAGGTGATCCACATCTCTGGATTTTGTATCTTATTAGGTGATATATGATGGAGATGTATTGTATTATGACATGATGTTTATTATTTTGATTGTGTGATGGCCTTTATTGACATTATGCATGATGTTTCCTTTATGTGGTTATATGAGATGATTCATGATGTGGTTCCATATACATATATATACACATGTTTATATGGATGATTTATGTTTTATGCTTTATGTTTTTGATGATTTATGATGTATGGATGCACATGTGGATGGACGATTTATGCATGTTTATATGATTTATGATGTATGACTTATGGATGCCCATGTGGATGGATGATTTATGCATGTTTATATGATTTTTGTTGTATGATTTATGGATGCACATGTTTATATGATTTATGATGTATGATTTATGGATGCTCATGTGGATGGACGATTTATGCATGTTCATATGATTTATGATGTATGATTTATGGATGCACATGTGGATGGACGATTTATGCATGTTTATATGATTTATGATGTATGATTTATGGATGCACATGTTTATATGATTTATGATGTATGATTTATGGATGCAAAAAGGGTAAATGCTTACAATGCACCTAAATGCCAATAAAGACCGTTATGAGAATGCAGATAGGCGATAGGCAGATGGAAGATTGCATTTTCCAAAAACACCCATTAATATCCTGAGAGGAAGAGGACCCAAGAGGAACAGAGAATGAGAGTACTTGCACAACCGAAATCATAAGCGGTGGTTATGATGGAAATGAAGGGTGCATACAAGGTGGTGGAAATGCAGTGAAAATGAGATTTTGCCATCTTTGGAGCATTGATTTTTACTATAGCGTAGGGTACCAAGCACCTTGTTATAGAAGACCAAGGCGAGCGAGTACTCTATGCATGAAACAAACACGACAAACAATAAGGTTATCCCAGCACCCCGAGGTCGCGATGACCTCGGTTGGGCCTGGTGTTGTAATAACCACAAACACACAAAGTTGTCCCAGCATAACACAAGATCCTGGAGATCTTGGTGGGTCTTATGAGGGATAACTTGAGAAGACAGCAGACAAAACAAAAGATCAAGGTATGCCCCCATTTCAGCAGGTCAAAGCACGCCATGGTATGGTGGACCAAGGCGACCTTGACAAGTGATGGGAAGGAACCTAAAATGATAAACCAAATTCGAAAGAATAAAAAGATCATAATCAAGACAATAGGTCCTTTGCCATAGAATCAAGATGGTGGATGTGATTGGTGAGGTCTGCTAGGAAGGATTCATCCTGTTGAGACCAAAGATGGATGCGAAAGTAGGATGATCCAGTTGGCGCAGGATGTTACCGAGGGACAAGATCTTGTAACACAAGGGAATTTCATTTATTAAGAACTGGTTAGATGTGGGCATAACTTGATAACGAAGCACAAAAGATCGACATAACCTATAGACCTAGGGGTTCGGGGGCCGATCATAGATTAGCCTTGCCTACGTGAAAGCGCAGAGCCCTCGTAGTTCCAGAAAAGACCACGGATAAAGTGAAAAGAAGGCAAATGGTAACCAATAACGATGGACAAATGCCCCAGGGTTGAATCAAATGATCAACCTTGCCTACGTGACAGCGCAGGGGCAACATAGTTCGACTAACGGACTTGACAGGATGGGACCTAGGTGAAGATAGACACGATGGATGATCCTACCTGATGACACGAGCGTGAATGACGTAAGCTCAGAGTGGGATACCGAAAAAGCTCAGGAATGGGGGATAGACTAGATGGGTTGTCCAATGCTCAATCAATATTTACCAAGCAGCCCGGGATGAGATGGGTGAGGATAATAGTGCGGATGACGACACAAAATAACCAAGATGTCAGGTAGATAATGATTAAGCCCTCTATGGATGATGTTTGTTGCCAGGTTTTCACCACCCATACTTATCCAAGGCGCCACGACAAGGTGGTTTTCACCATAGGACGGATTTATTTCTCTTGACTATTTTTGGATTTTTGATTTTTTTTATTTTATTTTATTTTATTTTGATTTTTTTGATTTTTTTGATTTTTGACCAGGTGGGGTAACCGAGCAGATTTAGGCGTAGAACTTCTTGAGATGCATGATGTTGATAGGCTCGTCAAGGGGTTCTCCTTCAAGAGTAGTCAACTTGTATGCCCCAGATCCATATTTAGCCGCTATGATATAGGGCCCCAACCAATTTGCCTCAAATTTTTCTTTCTTGTCTCAGTCTTGCTGAGTACATTGGTTCTCCTTAAGGACAAGCTCGCCCACTTGGAATTGGCGAGGATGAACCTTCTTGTTGTAACTATGCTTGAGGCGATTCTGATATGCTTGCAGATGGTCGTAGGCCTTTATTCTTTGTTCGTCTAGTAACTCTAGCTGTGCAAGCCGCGCAACACGAGCATCCTCTTCGCTGATAAAGTTCTTAAGAGAGATTTTCAATGATGGAAGTTCAACCTCGATTGGCAAGACGACTTCAGCACCAAACACCAAAGAGTAGGGGGTGGCGCCTGTCAGGGTGCGCCTGGATGTGCGATATGCCCAGAGGGTAGGATGAATATGGAGGTGCCAATCTCATCCAGTGTTATTGACAACCTTTTTGAGAATACGGATGAGGGTTTTGTTGGTCGCTTCTGCCTGACCATTACCCTGGGGGTAATAAGGAGTTGACCAACGGTGCTAGATATGGAAGGTGTCACAGAGATGTTTCATGGCTTGGTTTTTGAATGGTTTTCCGTTGTTGGAAATGATGGTGGACGGGATACCATATCTGCAGAGAATATGGTAAAGGATGAATTTGGAGATCTAAATGCCGGTGATTTGTGGGGGCATTGCCTCCACCCACTTGGTGAAATACGCGGTGGCGGTGATTATGAATGTATGGCCATCGGATGATGGTGGGTGAATCTTGCCAATCAAGTCGAAACCCCATTGAGAAAATGACCATGGTGCCAGCAGGGGCTGAAGGTCTTGTGCTGGAGCATGAACTAAATTCGCGTGTTGTTGGCATGGAAGACACTTCTTCACAAACTCGCAAGCATCGTGTTCCAACGTAGGCCAATAATATCTAGCTTGTAAGATCCTTTTGGCCAGAGCCATACCATTTGAATGTGCTCCACAAACACCGCTATGTACCTTCGTTAACATAGTATGGGCTTTGGTCTCATTTAGACATCTAAGGAGGATTCTATCATACCCGCGATGATAAAGCGTATCACCGACGATGACGTATCGAGAAGAGCGATGAATGAAGGATTTGCGTTGGTTACAGGTAAGGTCTGGGGGTATAATGTTATCACGGAGGTAGGTATAGATGTCTTGGTACCATGGGGAGGTGGGACCCACAATTTCGCACACCATGTCGGTCTCAGGGATATCATATGTCGGGATTAAAAGCTGTTCTACAAGAAACTCACTCTGTTCGGTCCTTGGGCATGTCCAGGAGGGAGCCAATAGTGGCCATCGCATTAGCTGCTTTGTTTCATACCCTGGGAATCTGTTCGAATTGTATAGAGGTGAAATATTTCTTGAAATCATCCACCATGCGCTTGTAGGGTAACAACTTATCATCCTTGGTCAGAAACTCATCATTAACTTGTCTAATGACTAGCAAGGAGTCACCAAAGACTTTCAACTGAGTTATGTGCCACTGTTTCGTAATTTTGAGACTGGTGAGGAGAGCTTCATATTCGGCCATATTGTTGGTACACGGGAATGCTATCCTGAATGACTTGGGAATGTAGTCACCCTGAGGGGTAACTAATAAGATTCCTGCCCCCGATCCATTATGTGTATATGATCCATCAAAATACAGTGTCCACGTGGGGGTCTCATCAACAGAGAAGACTTCCTCATCAGGGAATTTTGTGACCAATGGATAAGTATCAACTAAAGGGGCTTCCGCCAACTAATTTGCAATTATTTGTCCTTTGATAGCCTTGCAGTCCATGTATTCTATGTCGAATTCACTGAGGAGCATGACCCACTTAGCCATGCGGCCAGTCAGAGTGGTTCTAGATAACAAATACTTCAACGGATCGATTTTGGCGATTAATTTTACTGGATGGCTAAGCATGTAATGTCAAAGCTTCTATGTGCTAAAGACGAGTGCAAGGCAGGATTTTTCCATGGGGGAGTAGTTTAGCTCGTAGCCAACCAATGTCCGGCTGATGTAGTAAATTTCCCTCTCTTTTGACGACTCATCATGTTGTGCCAACAATGCCCCTAGGGCGACTGAAGTGGCGGAGATGTAGAGCAAGAGGGGTTTGCCGGGAATAGGTGGCATCAATATTGGTGGATGAGCTAAATATTCCTTAATTTTATCGAAGCCCATCTGACACTGTTGGTTCCATCGGAAGGTGGAATCTTTTTTTAGAAGATGAGTGAATGGCTGACACTTGTCTGCCAGCTGGGCTATGAACTGACTGATGGACTCCATCTTCCCTTGAAGGCTTCTTAACTATTTGAGATTGCGTGGAGGTGGCATGTCCAGGATAGCTTTTACCTTGGCAGGATCAACCTCAATGCCCCTGCGAGAGACTATGAAGCCCAACAACTTTCCGGAAGTGACCCCAAAGACACACTTTTTTGGATTTAGTCGCAACTTGTAGTGCTCTAACCACTCAAATATCTTTTTCAGGATGGCAGGATGTTCTACTCGTGTTCTGGATTTTCCTAATAGGTTGTCAACATAGTCCTCCATGATGATGTGTATGAGGTCATGGAAGATGACCGTCATTTCCCTCTGATATGTCACCCCTGCATTTTTGAGACCAAAGGGCATAACATTGTAGCAGAAAGTGCCCTAAGGAGTTGTGAAGGCGGTTTTGTGTTGGTCCTTAGGTGCGATTCGGATCTGGTTATACCCGGAGAAGCCATCCATAAGGGACAACATCTCATGTCCTGCTGTTAGGTCGACCAACATGTCAATATTGGGCAGGGGGAAGTCATCTTTTGGGTAGGCTTTGTTGAGATCCCTGAAGTCCGTGCAGACCTAAATGTCACCATTTGGTTTAGCGACCGACACTATGTTGGAGATCCACTCGGAGTAGTCAATTGGTCTGATAAATCCTGCCTCTAGTAACTTCTCCAATTCCTTCTTGACTAACAACGTGACTTGCGGATGCATCTTGCAGAGTTTTTGCTTGACAGGCTTAGCGTCTGGGCGGATGTCTAGGTGATGAACCACTAAGGCGGGATCTAAGCCTGGCATGTCTGAGTATGACCAAGCAAAGTTAACAATTCCCTCTTGGAGTAGCTGCACGATGATCGGGTACTCTTGCTCCAAGAGTGACTTAGCTACATAGGTGACCTTAGGATTTTCAGCAGTTCCCAGATTGACTTCTTGAGTCTCTTCAATCAGAATAGGTGATCGGGTAGATAATTGAGTTCCCATAAGGGGAAGATGAACATCTCCATCTTCTAGCACCTCTTTGAGGTTTTCACCATTAGATGCGTCCTTTATTTTTATTTTTTCAAGGTCACGGAGTGCCTCAGGGAGGTTTTCACTAGATGACCATTTGTTATTTTTCTTATTCTCATTTTTGCGACTGGAGTGTTCATCCTCCCCCAATCCCATGAGGTTGACATATGTATCCGCAGACATACTGACAGGTGTGCTAGTTCGTAGGTCCCAATCAATGAGCTTAGGATGGCAAAGGGATAGGCTAATAGTGCAAACAGATAGGCATTTGAACATGGAAGATAGGTCAGTGTGATCGACGTCATCGTATGCACGTATGATGGATTCTTCCTCGGGTATGTCTTCCAATGAGCCGTTGTCCACAACTACACTATTGGAAGCATTAGACAATGTTTCGGGGCCTTTCTGCTTTCTGTCATACCTAATGCCCACATTTTTTGGTAGCGAAGACCTATCAATGGGTTGTAACCGCCCTTGTTCTTGCTTTCCTAGGCCTCTGCCTTGATAGTTATGCTTTTCCACAAACTTTTTCGGCCAGGGGTACTTTTCTTGGAAGTATTCCTTGAGAGGAGTTTCCGGCTAAGGCTCTTCTCGGTAAACCCATTGGCTTATGTCTTCTTCTGGCGCGTCTATCTTGATACTTGGGGATACAAAAGTGGTGGTAGGGATGTTTTTGCCACGGAAGGTGATAGTCTTGTCTTCCTTTGGGGTAGCATGGGAAGGTTGACCATACTCGTGTGGCGATGGTGGCATGGTCGCTATATTAAGAGCAGTGTGCATTTTGTACTCGCCACACCCTTTGTCAATGATCTGGACTTTTGTGACTATAGGATCAGTGGAGGATGGAGTGGTTCTTACGGTGGATGGTGGATTAACGGGTGATGACTGAGATGCCCCCATTTCAACCCCAGGACAATAATGTAAATGGGGAAATGATGCCTCTAGAGCGCAGCAATATTCAAATGGTTGGGGGTCGGCATAGATGGTGACCTCTTGTCCGTTGACTGGGAATTTGAGGCACTGATGGAAGGTGGAGGGAACGGCTTGCATAGCATGGAGCCATGGACGACTGAGGAGGAGGTTATATGGCAAGTCCAGATCAAGGACATGACAAGTGATGTACTGAACCACTGGTCCCACTTGGACAGGAAGATTGATGATCCTTTCTGAATTTCTTTCTGCATTATCATAAGCCTTGATTGTAATAATTTGGTTGCTTAAGTTTGCTTGGGTATACCCCACCTATTTTATGAATTTTAGAGTGCACAAGTTGAGGGCAGAGCCATTATCTACCAAGACCCTTTTTATTTTATGCCTGGCAACCACGACTTCAATATGTAAGGGGCGATAGAGATTGGCATCAATGTTGGGCATATCATTTTGGCTGAAATGTAGTTGGTGGGATGAAGCCAGGTGTCCTACCAAGGCTTGGAACTGTGTAGGATCCATATTATTAGGCACACGGGTTTCTTGTAGGGCTCTATTGAGGATTTCCTGATACACGGGGGAAGACTTGAGTAAATCCAAGATGGAGATATGTGCAAGGGTCTTTCCTAAGTGATCAAGGATATTGTACTGGGAAGTTACAGGAGTTGGTTGGGCGGGTGCAGAGGCTGCAGGAACGGTGATGCGGGCTCGTCGTGTGGTAACAACACATTGAGGGTCTTTAGCTTTGACATGTATCATGGATAACAAGGTTCTACTTGCTCAATGTAATGAATAACACCCTCGTAATTGAGGGGTACATTCTTATAGCTCACGTTATTTGTGTTGTTGTTTTGAGGATTATTGTTGGAAGTGCTCGGGCCTTGGTTATGGTTTGGGAAGGCGTTTTGATAAATCTGCAATTGAGCGTTGGACGACGGAGCTTGACTAGGGTCAACCTTGATGTCACCTCGATCTATGAGATCCTGGACATAGTTTTTCAAACCCTGACACTTATTTAGAGAGTGTCCTTTGATTTTGTGGAACTCACAATATTCATTTTCCCTAAACCATGTGGGCTTAGGTTTGGATTCGTCGAGTGGCTTGGTGACAAGGTATGTGATCGGATAGTTGATCTGCAATAGTTTGTTGAAGACGACACTCAAGGGTTCTCCTAGTTGAGCATACTGGCGTTTAGTGTTCCCTTGATTATTTTGATTAGACTGTTGGGGAGGACAGGGTGTCCCTTGCGGTACGGATATGATATTAGGCATGGATTGCTGTTGTTTCTGGGATGTGTTGTCCATGTGGACATGTTTAGTGTCAGTGACACCATCATTTACTGCATTTTTGTTTTTGTTCCAAAAACGTGGCTTGTCATTGAATGTCCTTTCCCTATCTTGATTATATATTTTGATGTGCCCCTTAGCAACAAGGGCACGCTCAAGGATGGGTCCCTTCTCCACTACCTCCACGAAAGTGGTGACACAATGTAATCAGAAGTTGTGAGCCATGTCGGGATGAGAGTTCTCCACAAAGAGGGTGACCATGTCCTTTTCTTTCAAAGGGGTTTTCATTCGGCTTGCTAGGGCACGCCACCTCTGGAGGTAGCTAGTAAAGGTTTCTCCTTCCCGTTGTTTCTCTTTGAGGAGATCCAAGGTATTGGTATCCTTCTCCAAATTAAAGGAGAAGTAGAAGACAAACTTCTCTGACAAGTCTGCAAAATATTCTATAGACCCCTTTTCAAGAGTCATGAACCACCCTAGGGCATTGCTTGCCAGACTCCGGGGGAACAGGCACAAGAGGTAGTTGTCATTGTGGATAACTTCTTGACACTGGGAGTAGAACTCTTGTAAGTGGGCCTTAGGATCTTTGTTCCCCTTATATTTGTCAAACTTTGGCATCTCAAAATGTTTAGGAAAGGGAATCAATGAGATGGAGGGATCATACGGATATGGGCATATATCTTCAAACTTGAACGATTGTTTGCTAGTCCCTGCCTGGAGATCCTTCAGTGCGGCTTTGATTTCTAGTATGTCCACATTGGCCGATGCGTTGGATGGATATTGATGGTAGGATGATTGTGGATTATGAGATGATGTTTGGAGATGGGTGTATGGATGAGGAGATGGCATCCCCTGTTGATACGCCAAGGGACCTTGTTGATAAAGAGGTTGTTGTTGCGAGGCAAGATATGAATTGGTTAGGTAGTTATGGGTGGCGTATTGTTGGGAAGTAGGGAGGAGATGTTGTTGATTAGCTTGCAGATATTGGGGGTGTTGATATGACTGTTGTGATGCCACATAGGAGGGTTGTTGTTGATATTGTTGCTGGTTATAATAGTTGTAATGATGGGGTGGTTGTTGATGCACAGTTGGCGGCTGTGGTGGGCGAGATGGGATGTTTTGTGGTGGTTGCACTTGCAGGCATAAAATGGATGCAAGGAATGGATATATGGTCGAGGCTGAAGTCCGAGGTTGATTTCCTTGTGGTTGATGCTGTGATGGTTGTGTTGAAAATAGGGGATTGACCAATGGCTGTTGTTGAGGTGGAGGTGCGATTGAGATGTTGTGCGAGGGAGGTTGTTGAGCACTTGTGGGAGCATAGGCTTGGGGAGGTTGTTGAGATACGAATGACGATGAAGGAGGGATGTTGGATTGGGACGGTTGTTGGGATATGAATGATGATGGTGGAGGATTGTTAGATTGGGGTGGTTGTTGTGGTATGAATGACGATGGTGGAGGATTGTTAGATTGGGGTGGTTTTTGGGGTATGAATGACGATGGTGGAGGATTGGTAGCCCCAGGAGGTGGGGGAAAGGCAGCGAAAGGGTTTCCCCCAGTGTTGATAGGAGGCGGGTTTGAGGGGAGTGGTGCCGATAGCATTAATGGTTGTGGTTGCGGGATGTTTTGCGGCATGCCATAGGCAAAAGTATCATTGGGGTCAATGGTTTGGGGTGTTCCTGTGACCGAGATGGTGGGATGTGTGGGATTTCCAACGGGATATAGGACAGTGTTATCGAATTCAGGTTGGTGCCAACCTTCTACAGAAGGAACGTTGGGGACATACGAGCTACTGGGGATGTCATGTGAACCTTGGGGTACATTAGATGTGGAGGTGCCATACTTGGATAAGTTGACACCTGACGGCATCTTGACACCTTTGTCAATCAAGTGAGCCAAGATTTTGTCCCCATGTCTTTCGAGAAGGCGTTCTGTCATTTGTGCATTAACAGGGTTGCTGAAGTGTTTCTCGAATGTGAGCTCAGGTTGATCAGCCATGTTTTCCTCCCCAGGTGGTGATGTGTTTTGACCATCCACGTTGGATTGTGATGAGGTACCATTGTGGGGATCGTGAGGGATGTTCATTGTGTTATTGGGATCTTGAGTATTGTTTGATTGGGCATTCAGAGCTTGTTGGTCAGCCATTTTCTTTTCCTGTGATCGAGTCTGAATGGGCATGCAAGATGATGAGAGGGATCAAGATATTAGAAAGACCTTGATGATGAAGGATTGATTCGACTTGATAGGAGATTGATTGATGATGATCGGTTAGACCGATGTGGATTAGCTTGATGGAATCGGATTGGATTTTTATCCAGATAGATTTGGTGATGTGAGGGTTGGATTGATCTGATGATTAGGATTGATGTGATGATAAAGATGATGAAGACCGAGATCCACAACCGAGTTTAAGAAGGATCCTTGGTAACACTAGGTATTGATTGAAAGGTGGAGGTATGATAATGACACCGAATTTGACTTGAGATAGAAGCGGATTGATTGGGTCGAAAAGGATAACTTACTTAAGATGGATAGCAATCCTAAGCCAGCTACGATGATTGTGATTAGGGATGAACACCTAGGTCAACTTGGATGACAACTCCAACGAGGTTTATAAAGGATAATGGAGATCAGAGATGAAAGCAGGTTTAGGATGGATGGGGAGTGTCTCAAGATGAATGAATGGCTCTCGAAACAATCAAAAGAGTGTTCAGGATAAATGACTCTTAGAACAAAGGGATGGAGGCTCAGAACAGACGTTCAAATGTTTGTTTTGGATGCTGAATGGTCATATCGATGTTCAAAATAGAGGGACAATGAATGCCAAGTGATGATATAGGCTGGTCAAAGGACAGGTCCGCCACAACACAAGGACAGGTCTACCACAACACAGGGATAGGTCCGCCACTACACTAGGACAAGTCCACCACAGCACAAGGACAGGTCCGCCACAGGGTTAGGACAGGTCCGCCACAGCACAAGGACAGGTTCGCCACAGGGTTGGGACAGGTCTGCCATAGGGTTAGGACAGGTCTGCCACTGCACAAGGACAGGTCTGCCACTGCACTAGGACAGATCCACCACTGTAGAAAGACAGGTCCGCCACAGCACAAGGATAGGTCCGCCACAGGGTTAGGACAGGTCCGCCAAAGGATAGGTTTAAGTTGGATGTTTTGGATGGATGGGTAAGGCAAATGACCCAAAATATAGCAATCATAAAAAGACTTGGCCAAACTGATAATCACTGGTTTTTGCATGAGAAAGACAATTCAAACAGCATAACCCTAAGATTAGTAAAAACGGGTATGGTCGACAAAGTCTTCTACTCTAGGATGCACATGGTTGCTAAGGATTCCTTGATATACACCCGGTACGTGAGGCCCAAACCGTGAACACCAACCCATTACAAGCGTGAGTCAGGAACCTTAGCGAGATACTAAAGGCTCAGACCAACTCTTCACGTCATCCCGACGCTTCGCCAATTACAATGTGGTTGGATTGAGGTACAGCTTTCGCTCTCCCCCCTTTATATACCCTGCCGGTACGCGTGGTTGGAATCATCCCTTGGGGTGATGAAATCCCCAAGAAGGTCCCACTAAGAAAGTGAAAAAGGGTGACTCAAAAGGACTTGGAAAGCTACGATTTCTCGTCACCCATGATTGCCAAATGGCGCAAGGGGATTGGATACATCAAATAGCCTTCCCAAACACACCAAACAAGGTTTATTGACCCCCTTTAATTAAGCTATGTGCCTATTTTACCAAAAGACAATCGAAAAAAACTTAAAATTTTTACCTTCTGGAGGACAGGTCCGCCACTCTGTAGGGACAGATCCGCCACTCTGCAGGGATAGGTCCGCCACTCTGTCAGGACAGGTTTGCCACTGCAGGACAGGTCCGCCATAGCAGGACAGGTCCGCCACCGGAAGATAGATCCGCCACCCTGTCAGGACAAGTCCGCCACTCTGTCAGGACAAGTCTGCCACCACTGGACAGATCTGCCACTCTGTCAGGACAGGTCTGCCACTCTGCAACCTGGACCTTGAAAAATGCAAAAAATAGCAAACGTGAAAGAAATAGACCCGTTTGTGGGTCCCACCGGGCGTGCCAGAAATGTGATAGGTCGAATGTGAGCGTTACAAAACAAGCAACAAGTAAAAGAGTGCAAATAAACACTAAAACAACCTACACCTCAAGATTAGCCTAAGTTGGAAACAAAACAAGATAAAAGCAACAAAATGGAACTTTATACCTTGCGTCGAATCAATCCTTTGGTTGGCCCTTCGATTTTTGATGTGTATGCTCCTTGGATGGCAAGTAGATGCAAGCTAAATGATGTTGTGAGGATGAGTGCAAGTGGATGAAAACAAGAAAATGGCTAAGTATAAGTTGAGAAATAAAATTGCAAGAGTTTGGCTAGCAAATGATCTCCCCAAATGAGAGAAAAGAGGGGTTATTTATAGGATTTTTGAAATTCCTAGAAGAAATGGAGGTCAAGATTGAGCCACAAGTATCAAGATGTGGGCTAAGGTGAGAAGGGAACTCACAGCCCTCACATCTCTGACATGTGGCATGTGATTTAGCCCTAAAAGGTGAAGTGGACATGAGGTGGAAGGAGAAGTACATGACATGGAGGGGGGTACAAAGTACCTTGGGATTGGACAAGGTCTCCTCATAAAGGAGGTCCTTGTCCCCATGTGGGTGAGAGGACATGTGAGGAATTAAAATTCTTCAAATATTCTCATGGGGAGATGGGAAAGAATAAAGAATAAGTGAAGGACATGTGGGGAGAAGTGAAGGAATTAAAAATTCCTTTTGGGTGCCTTGGGGGAGTAAATGTGAATTAAAATTCACATAGGGAATGGAGTGCCTTGTCCAAGGAGAAAGTCTTTATAAGTTGACTCAAGGACATATGCATAAATAGGATGAGGATTAGGTTAGGTTAATCAAATGATGAAGGTTGTGCAAGTACTTTCGGTTAGGCATGAAGCAAGTGGGAAAATTATGGAGGATGTGACCTTAATGATGATTAAGGGTGTGCACATGCTAACCCTAGTTAATTAGAAGAAGATGAAGTAATTAAGATGGATTAGGGACCAACTTGCAAAAGTTGGAGGATGTGACCATGAGAGAGAAAAGAGGAATTAAAAATGAATTTTAATTTAAAAGGGGAATATGACTAGATTAAATAAAAGGGTATATTTATTTAATTTAGAGGAGGAAGAGGGGTAAAGTATTAAATTAAATACTTTAGGACCTTTGTGCAAGATGCAGGGTATTAATTAAACAACTGGTTTAATTAATATTGACAGAGGGGATGAGCAACCGGATGAATAAGGAGACGCGTTTGATCATATGGAAGTGATCAAATTGGATGTCTACAGATTGTAATCTTGAATTTGATTTATGTGAGCATTACATTTATGGAAAACAAAACCATGTTCAGTTTTAATCAAGTTCTCATAAATCTTGTGGTGTATTGGATCTTATTCATTCTGATGTGTTTGGTCATGTAGATGTTCCTTCAATTGGAAAATCCACACATTATGTTTCATTTATTGGTGATTATAGTAGAAGGACATGGGTATACTTTCTAAAGAGTAAATCTAAATTTTTTAGTTGATTTAAAGAATTTAAAGCAATGGTTGAGTTGCAGGTTGGAAAGAAAATAAAATGTTTGAGGACTGATAATGGCAGTGAATTTTTCTCTAATGATTTTGATATATTATGCAAATATTATGGTATTCATAGAAAAAATACAACTTTGTATTCTCCACAATAGAATGGAGTTGCAAAAGGAATGAACAAGAAATTGATGGAGAATGTTAGGAGTATGTTGAGTGGTGCTGGTCTAGAACAAAGGTTTTGGGTTGAAGCTATTACCACTACTTGTTACATGATTAATAGGTATCCTACATCATCTCTTGTTGATTAAGAGACCTATAGAGGCATGGCTGGGTTGCAAGCCTTCATTAAGACATCTTAGAGTTTTTGGTTGTGAGACATGCACATGTGCCAAAGGAGAAGTGAACAAAGTTGGAGAAAAAGGTTGTGAAATGTATCTTCATCGGATATAGTTATGGTGTGAAAGGATACAAGCTTTGGGATCTTGTTGCATAGAAGGTAATAAATAGTAGAAGTGTTATTTTTAGAGAAACTAAGCCTTCTTTTGTTACATTGCAGCTAGAAAAAAATAAGCAAGAATATGTGATTCAATTTCATTTTACACCTAAGAAACCGAGGCCCATGGATAGACAAGAAGTTGGGGAGAGATCATCTAGTTCTGAATCTTTAGAAGAGGGGGAAGAGCCTCCAACTCAACTTGTTTGTGGGTCTACAAGGCATAAACAACCACCTAAAAGGTATTTACCTGATGATTGGGGATGTATTTTTTCTTTGAATACTAACATGGATGAACCTAGAACTATAGAGAGGCATTAGGTATGAATGATGTAGAATCCTGAAAGATTTCTATGGATGAAGAAATGAAATCTTTGAAAAATAATGATACATGAGATCTTGTACCATTTCTTGAAGGATGAAAACCTGTTGGTTGCAAATGGGTGTTCAAGAAAATGATTAGTTCAAATAAAGGTATTAAGAAGTACAAAGCACAATTGGTTGCAAAAAGGTTACTCTCAAGTTGAGGGTGTTGATTATGGTAAGATATTTTCTCTTGTTACTAAAATGACATCCATTAGATTTTTTCTTTAAATTTGTGTTGCTTATGATTTAGAGGTTAAGCAAATGGATGTGAAAATTGCTTTCCTTCATGGTGACTTGGAGGAGGATACTTATATGACACAACCAAAGCACTACATGGTGAAAGGTAAAAGTAATTTGGTTTGCAAATTGAAGAAATCTTTGTATGGCCTAAAACAAAGTCCTAGGATGTGGTACCAAAAATTTGATACATATATTTTGAGTTTGGGATTTGAGTATTCTAAATCAGATCATTGTATATATTATAAAATTGATGGTGATCATTTCTTGTTTATTGCATTATATGTTGATGATATGTTATTTAATGGAAAAGGGAAATGTATGATTTTAGAATTGAAATCTCAACTTGCTGGTAAATTTGAAATGAAAGATCTTGGTGAAGCTAGAAACATTCTTGGGATGGAAATTAGAAAGGATAGAGAGAACAAAAAGCTATGGCTTGGCCAAAGTAAGTATGTCAATTGAATTTTACATAGGTTTAACATGCAAGATTGTAGACCATTGTGCGTTCCTTTTTCAATTGGAACAAAGTTATCAATTTCATATTTTCCAACATCTCCATCAAAGATGGAAGACATGAGCAGGGTACCTTACCAAAGTGTAGTTGGAAGTTTAATTATGTGTAAAGGTGTGAATTTTAACCCCTTACAAATTCCCCATTTTCATACCCTTTACCTTATAAAATGTAATTTTCATGATGCAATCCCGACATCTGCCACCTTTCCTTGTCCACTTGGAAACTTTTTTTTGTGTCGATGGAGGAATTTTGTTAGGGACGTGTGCACGCCACGTGGAGGTCCACACACTGTGCTACTTTCCTGAAAGGATTCCTACCTCTATAATCTATAGAGGCATTACGTTTATCCATTAGATGTGAACCATAATGCATCTTCCTCCCTTGACGGACATAAAATGACTCCTTTGCCTCTATTTTTCCTTTCAAATTTCCTATTCCTTCATTCCATTCAACTTCTTCACACTTCTACACACTTGACTGAATTCTTGATGCTTTGTTGATCAACTTACACACTTTCAAGCTTCACCATCACCTCCATTGTAGCTACAAGCTATTGGTCTCTTGGCTTCTCCACTTTTTTCATTGTGACAACATTTTTGGAGAACTTACAATCTCATTCCTTCCTCTAGTCACCTTGATAGCACATGGCTATGAAGGTGATATCCACCATTAGCATTCATTTTTGTATAATCATACTTGCATAGTAGTATACTTGTTTGTGTTATTGCTTGGTATTTCCATTTCTGCACATCTCTTATCATCTTTCCATACATTGTTGCTATATGGCTATCTATGAAGGTGGAAACACCAATGCAAGGGACTAACTAAAATAGTCCTCCAAAAATAGCCCCAACATTTTCCTTGGTCTTGTGTGTGTAGGTGGTTCTCAATTGGAGATTTGAAGAATCAAGTTGCACGAAGTTTGATATTTCTTTCTTTCCCTTCTTTGCCAATTCAAAGATAGATTAATTATAGTATTCTTCTTGTTGTACTTTATTTTCATAGTTTCTTTACACTCTAACATAAGTATAAAAATCCATCAATCAACTTGTTATCTTGCTTCTTGGAATTTTATCTATTTTGCAAACTCTCTGTCTATACGGATGCCAACTCCCCACTAAGATGCCAGTGTGTTGTGCTAGATTTTGTGTCCTACACTGTCATCCTCAGGAAGTGAGTTGCTTGATCCATAGATTGGACTTTGGGAATTAGCTCATTTGACTCCTTGAAACATTCGGGTTAGTAGAAGGAAAATAGCAACTAGATTTCTTTCTTTTCAACCTTAACTGCTTAACTTTTTCCAAATCACTTAGTAAGCTTGAGGTAGATCAGGGAAGCCTGTTGCTTAGGACCCTCCCATGACCTGGGTCCTCATAGCAACCGGTCCCCCTCCTCTACATTTTGGTGGACCGAACATGAACAACATAGTGTTCATTTCTTTGTGTTGAGATCTCTCCTCTAGCATCTTATGTGGGTTGCAAAATTGAGGGTTGTGAAGCTTTATGAGCTTTACAACTCAATCTACAACCTCTGGGTATGTTGTTAGAAGAAGTGTGTAGCACCTAGAAATGGATTTCTCGAAGGTCACTACTAGTTTCACTTCTTAGGAAATAGTTTTGGAGATGGAGACAAGCTTCCTCAAGGAGGTCACTGATGCTCTTACTCCTTCCATTTCTCCTACTACCCCACCTCTGAATGAGGATGATTCTCTCGTTATTCCTACAGAGCACCTCCTTGATTTAGATAGGAGGTTATTGGATCTCATGAATCATTTAGGAAAATAAAAAAACATGGTTAGGGTTGTTAGGATTGTCAATGAAATGAGATATATGTTAGACAAAGATTGAGTAGGCCTAGAATTTCTCTGAGGCCTCTTTGATATAGTGGAAGCATATGTCCCTTCAAACAACTCTAGATCAGGTGTTACTTGAGGTTTTGGGCCCGAAACCTCTAAAATATAGATAGAAGTTTCGATGCCCATGATTTCAATATACATGGCTGAATCAGGCCCTTCCATCAATACCACCCCTGTGCCTGAGACACCTCCGATTGTCAAAGTAAATAGAATCCCTCTAGGTTTTAGTGATATCCCTCCCAATTTTGGCAATGGTAACTCTAGGGGCAATGCTGGCTTTGGTGGTGGAAGCCTTGGTAGAATGGGGGTTGGTGGTTCTAGTGGCTCTGGTGGCTCTAGCAGTGGTTCCACTAGTCTTGTTTCATTGTCTAATCATGTTTTGAATGCTCAACTATAGAACATGGGCTAGATGCAGAATCAACTGGCGAACTTTTCCCAAGCTACCTCCAAGCAAATTTTTTAGCCTTTCTTTTATCATAGTCCCTTATCAATATCAATTCTAAACACTCCTATCCCCTAAGGGATGGAGATTCCAAAGTTTGAGAAGCATGGTGGCAAGGGATATCAATGTACATATTTCTTCCACCACGATGCCTTAATGGCTGAATTGTTTTTGAGATCTCTCAAGGATACAACCCTAGAATGGTACTGTTCCTTTCTTGATAACTCCATATTTTTGTTTCATCAGCTTTTAAATTAGTTTCTTCAGAAATTCTAGGTGAACATCGGGTCGAAGATGGCCTTTTTGGACCTCATAATAGGTAAGTAGGGAGAGCATGAGAAGATAATTGATTTCATTGCTTGGTATCAAGTGCTATTTACATAGATATCTTATCCTTGCTTGAATTAGATGTGTAGAAGTTTTTCATTAGTAACTTGCGGGGGTCTTGGTAGGAGAAGTTTACTTTGATGAAATACCCTTTTTTTGCACATCTATGCACTTTATTGCGGGAGTATGAGTAGATGATTCCCCAGTTTGGGGGATCTTCCTCGTGATCCCATTTTGAGGGTAGGTCTATTGTGTTAATCTCTAGTAAAGGTAAATCTATTGTGAATGCAGTTGGTGTGTCTAGCAAAAAATCCCTTAAACATAACAAAAAATTCATGAAGTTATCAGAATTGTACTCCTTTATTCTAAAGAAGTTATTAAAAGAAAAAGTGATGACCTTGCTAGATCCTCGACCCCTTATTGAACCTTACCTCGAGTGGTATGAAGAGAAAACATTCTTCCAGTACCATCGAATCCTCAGACACAATACTAAAAGTGCATGCACTTGAATCATGAGATATAGGATCACATCAATGACGATACTATCTACCTCGATGGGAAGAAGAAAAATGCGAACAAGTCTACAAAAAAGGATAATAGCGAGTTGTAGATCTACATGGATCCCTTTTCATCTCACTTTGAAAACATAATTATCAATCCTCCTGGTTCTGCTTCCCCTGATTTCTCTAAGTATGTAAATGTGATTTCATTTACACCTATTCCTCTCGC
This sequence comes from Sequoia sempervirens, assembly GCA_007258455.2. Lineage (NCBI taxonomy): Eukaryota > Viridiplantae > Streptophyta > Pinopsida > Cupressales > Cupressaceae > Sequoia > Sequoia sempervirens. Next base: position 18,953 of record VDFB02353125.1, read on the forward strand.
TCAACCTATGAATGAATCACCAACTGTAACTTTCACATCAAAGGACCTACCTATGAACATGAAAAAACATCCTTCTCTTTTGTACACTCTCGCTCACATCAATGAGAACATCATGACTAATGTTCTAGTTGACTCGCCGAGTCATGTGAACGTTATAACAGAGGAGATTCTTCTATTAAACTTCTTGCATAGGGAGGAATATGAAAAGTCAAAAACCATAGGTACACACAACAGATTCTTGGTCCCTCTGATTCATTCCATTATTCTCTCAGTCCTTGTAGGACCTAGGACTATAAATGTTCCTTTTGATATCATCCCAGAGTTAGACTTGCTCAGAGTAAAACTAGGCATCCCATGGCTAGTTTCTATGAATGTCGTCGCTTTGGTAATTCATAAGTGTTTAAATTTTTCTCATGATGGTTTTGTGTTGGTTGTGCACGACACCAAATATAAAACTCTAGTGTCGGGTGGGAGCTACTCATTAGATCACCTTTGGCTTGCCTTGGTTGGTCTACTTCCTCCAAGAACAAATTTGTTGTATAACACCTATGCCAAATACAAGAACAAGGGCATAATGTTGAAGGTGACCTACTCTATCTCCCCTTACACCATTTCATTTAAAGGTTCTATGATTGTGCAACAACAAGTTACCTCCTCTCAATAAAAGGGGAACGAGAATTCTACTCACGCTCAGGAGCCTTCCTCTTCTTCCTTTTTTCCATCCACTTCTTCCTCCTACCCTAATATGGCACTATTGGCCTCTGCTCCCATGCCTTGCATGGGGAGTACAGTGGTGCCCGCTTGACGGAAGGCCAAGCATCAAGTGTTTGAACTTAACATCTTACCCATGGTGTTGAGGCTCACTGTCTATGGTAAGGGGAAGGTCCCTCATGGAGTTACCCCTACATCTCAGCCTTTGTGACCTCTTACCACTCCCAGTCCTTAGGCAGGAAATGGGAAGAGGCCCGCTGCTAAGGCATCTATGTCTACTTCTCGATCTATCATCATTTTTTCTTTTGCGCTTCTTGCTCCTTCTCCTGTCTAGGAGGCTACCCTTCCACCAACAATGATTATGGAGGACATGCCTATGGTAGAACATGAGCCTCTTGTTCCTTCTCAAGTAGTGAGTTCTAGTTCCTAGAGTCAACGAAATCGGCTTGCACATGAGTGTAAGCACTAGAGGAAGGCTCTAGCTACTGAGCAAGCTGCCTTGTAGAAGGCAAAAGAGGAGCCCATAACTCTTATTTTGACATCTCTTGTGCCTCTCCCTTGTATTCCTTCTACTCAGTTCTTGTCGCTCAATGTTGCTTCCAGATCCTCTTGTGAATTTTGATGACCCTCACCCCACAAGGGTGTAGGTTCTCATGGCTCCCTCATTGGAGCCCCCTCTTCAGATTTCTCTTTCGGACATCACTCCCTTTTCCTAGCCCGTGGAAATTTTGAACACCATAGTAGTGTCTGCTATAGCCTTGTACTCATCCTCATCACCTTCCACTTCCTCTTCATGGATTCCACATCTTCCATTGAAGCATAATTTGGAGGATGACCTCGCTTCCAATGGAGGTCAAAAGAAGGGATCACCTTCTTTGGGAGAGAGTTTTGCTTTGGTTTGCATCATCCTTATGACAAAGGTAGCCTCGACATCCCTCAAGTTTGTCACCATATCTTGTGATGAGATTGATGGTGGATCTTAGGTACCTCCTTCATCTCCCACTCAGTTAACACATGGAAATCCTACTAAGTGCATGTTTAACTTGGTTGATGATGTCCTAGCTCTATCAACAATCTTTGCAAGATCGATGAATTTTACCTCACAAGAGTTGAGTGAAGAAGACTTTGAGGGGCCTTCTTCCTTAGCACTTTTCATAGGGGAGTTGGAGGGTGACCCAATTGGTATCCCACCCTTGCAGACTCATCCTTTCTCCCCTTATAATGATCTAGATTGGGAGAACGACGACCTCCTGGTTGATGAGGACTAGAAGAGTGCCTCTTCTTTATCTATAGATTAGATTTGTGTGTGTGTTGTTTTTCCCCTGAGCTTGTTTTCTTGTGTTCTTAGAGGAGGCTTGTCACCCTCATAGGTGCTTGGATACAAGAGTGAAATTGTGTAATAAACTTCTTCTATGTGTTTCATCATTCTTTTATATGTTGTATCTTGCTTTTTGACAATTGGTGATGATGAAAGTATTGGGGGTATTTAGGCCTCCCTTCCATGTTGACCCAATTTTTTTATTTCTATTTTGTTTTCACGTCCTCTTCTTCAGATCTAGGAACTTTTGGGACTAATGATCTTTCGTTCACACATATATTACAAGTTACCTATAAGAACTGATCTGACCCCAAACTCCCAGATCCCCCTGTCTCTTGATTTCTTCTTCTTTGCTTATTTTTCTTTTTTTATCTTTCTCTCTTCCTTGCTTCTTGATGTTTTGGTTCCTATGTGTTTTCCCTCACGTATGTGATAACATTTCCATGTATACATCTCATCATGTATCATAGGCCACAACATCTCTACATCTCTTCTTCCTTTCCTTAGGATACCATGTGCTCCTTCAGATCACATGCACCATCCTATGGAGCTACTACTTTTATTTTCAATAGGGTGTATTCAGTGACAATGAATCCCTTGCTGAAAATTTTTACATTTTTCAAAAATCGCATCCTTCAATAAGGATCCCCATAGCAATATTTTCTTTCAAAATTGAATTTGTACTAAAAAGAATTGAAAAAATTTCCTTTGAGGAGGCCATTCTTTTTATTAGATTCCTTGACAAAAGATAATCTTTCAAAAGGATTCCTTGATGAGAGGATCATTTGAAAAATGTCATTGCTTTTCAAATGGAGTGTCCCTTTGAGTGGGCCCCTTACAATCTTGAAGGGTTCTCAAGGGATCCCTTTGAAAACTTCTCCTTCAATTGTTTGTTTTGAGATATGATTGTCTATCTAGGTGACTCTTGCTTGCCTAACATGTTTTTTTTGTGGATTAACACGTTGCTTTGCAGGACTGAGCACCTATGAAGCTACTTTTATAATCAAGATTGGAGGACCAAGCACCTCGTCAAGCTTTTCTTTTGGGACCGAGAACTTCTAAGGGCCTATTAGATTTTATGGAACCTTTCATCTCTGCCCCCCAAGATTGAGAACCTATGGCGCCTCCTTTGCAGGTTTGAACACCTATAAAGCATGTTCATTTTGAAGGATCGAGCACCTATAGAACCTTTGTACATCTTCTGTGGGATCGAGCACCCATGGAGCCCATTATGTAGGACTGAGCACCTGTAGAGATTTTGTTCACCTTCCACAGGATTGAGTACCTATGGATCCATTTTTCTCTTCTACATGTCTAAGCATGTCAGATTACTATCTGCTTCCTCAATGATTCAAGTATATGCTTTTTAGCTTTTTCTATACTTTACCCTGCATTCATTGATGCATATGATCACTAAAGTGGGGGGAAAATGTAATGGCATGAATTTTCACCCCTTGCAAATTCCCCATTTTCATACCCTTCATCTTAGAAAATGTAATTTTGATGACACAATCCCGACATCTGCCACCTTTCCTTGTCCACATGACAACCTATTTTTGTGTCGATGAAGGAATTTTGTTAGGGACACATGTGCACTCTATGGAAATCCACACACCACGCTGTCATCTTGATAGGATTCCTACCTATGGAATCTGTAGAGGTGTTAAATTTCTCCATTGGATGTGAATCATAATGCCTCCTACTCCCTTGATCAACACAAAACAACTCCTGTGCCTCTATTTTTCCTTTCAAATTTCCTATTCCTTCATTCCATTCAACTTCTTCACACTTTTACACAATTAACTAAATTCTTGATGCTTTGTTGATCTACTTACATACTTTCAAGATTTACCACCACCTCCATTGTAGTTGCAAGCTATTGGTCTATTGGCTTCTCCACTGTGTTTGTTGCAACAACATTGTTGGAGAACTTGCAAGCTCACACCTTCTTCTAGTTGCCTTGAGAGAACATGGTTGTGAAGGTGATATCCACCATTAGCATTCATTTTTGCATCATCATACTTATATAGTAGCATACTTGTTTTTGTTATTGCTTGGTATTTCCATTTTTTCAGATCTCTTTATCATCTTTCTATAAATCATTTTAATCTGGCTATCCATGGAGGTGAAAACACCAAAGCAGGGGATTGGCTAAGGTAGTCCTCTAAAAATAGCCCCAACATTTTCCTTGGTCTTGTGTGTGTAGGTGCTTCTCCATTGAAGTTATTCAAAGAATCAAGTTGCAAAAAGTTTGGTATTGCTTTCTTGCCCTTCTTTTTCAATTTGAAGATAGATTAGTTAAAGTATTCTTCTTCTTGTATTTCATTTTTGTACTTTCTTTACACTCTTTCATAAGTATAAAAAATCTATCGGTTAGCTTGTTAGCTTGTTTCTTGGTGTTTTTATTTGTTCCTTACACACACTGTTCTTATGGATGCTAGCACCCCACTAAGATGGCAATGCATTGCATTAGAGTCTATGTCCTACACTTCCATCCTCAGGCAGTGAGCTATCTGAGTCGTATATCGGACTCTGGGAATCAACTCATTTGACTCCTTGAAACATTCAGGTTAGAAGAAGGACAATAGCAACCAGATTGTTCTTCCTTTTTGACCTTAACCACTTAACCTTTTCCTAATCACTTAGTAAGATTGAGGTAGATTAGGGTAGCTTGTTGCTTAGGACCCTCCTATGACTTAGGGTCTCAGAGCAGTTGATCCCCCTCCTCTATGGTATGCTATGGTATAGTACTAGATCATACATTGCTCAAGCAATGTGAGTTCTTTCTAGATATATGCATAATTCTAGTAGAGTTCATTGGGATGCTATTAAAAGAGTCTTCATATATTTGTACGGTACCTCATTGTATTCCTTGTGTTATCATAGTAATTTGAATGAAGGAAATATTTCCCTTGATATTCATGGTTATGTGGATTCAGATTGGGCAGGTGATATTTAAAGAAGATGATCCACCAGTGTTTATGTATTTACTTTATTTTTTGGTGCAATTAGTTGGATGAGTAAGCAATAGGCTGGTAGTTTCTTTTTCCACTACTAAAGCGGAGTATATGGAAGCTACTCATTCTTGTAAAGAAATCATTTGGCTTAAGAGACTATATTCAAATATTGGAATAAAAAAAGGTGTAGTGATAGTTTATAGTGATAGTCAGAGTGTGATATGTCTAGCCAAGAACCCAACATTTCATGCAAAGACCAAGCACATTAATGTACAATATCATTTTGTTAGAGATATGGTCGAACATTGTAGGGTGAAGTTGGTTAAGGCAGAGATCTTGATGAATGTTGTTGATTCTTTAACTAATCTTGTGAGCACAAAGAAGTTCATATGGTGTTCAAAGAACATGGGCCTTTCGGCCCCTAGCAATTAAGAGACAATGTTCACTCCCTCTCGTTGCTCTTGCATGGTGTTCAAAAAGTGGGAGATTCATTGGAAAAATGTGTCTCAACCTTGTAATTATATAAGGTTTATTGTTGATAGGATATATATATATATGTGTGTGTGTGTGTGTGTGTGTGTGTGCTAGTTACGCTGATAGGCGTAATATACAATGGGAGGACTAGGTGGAGGGGAGGAATGGGGTGAGTGTTAAGATTTGTTGTTAAATAAAACTCCTAAATGACTAACATACATTAAATTAATGATATATTATAAATCTAGACCATTCATTATTAGGTTTTAGATCTAATGGTAGATATTTTGTTGCATGGCTTGCCCTATAATGCAACCCTATTTGATGAGGGCATTGTATTAAAGCTGTGGTATTGTGATGTATTCTGAGAGTCTGATAGTGGTTGTATTGTCTCTGGATCTCTGGTGATGATACTCCTGTGAGAAGCTTTCTCTACAAGTATATTGTAATCTTTGTGATTTTTGAATAATATATTGGGCAACTTTTAGATTATTGGTCTTTTCTCCCGAAAGGGTTTTCCCCATGTAAATCACTATGTTGTGGTATGCATGATATTTATGTTTATTTCTATTTAAGTTTCTGTAACTGTTAAATATTTGTAAAGTTTTTCATTAAATTGTCCTCTCAAGATTAGTGTAGGAAGTTGTTTTGCTACCTTAGCTTCCTTACAAATCTGTCTTCTTGTAGATCTCTATTTTGGAATTCCTAATTGCATTCATTTAGGGATCTTTCATTTAACTCAAAAAAGAAAAAAAGTGAAAAAAATTGCATTGTTTTGTTTCAAAATTGCATCAAAATCATCATTTTTAGATTTAGGCATCTTATAATCAATCAATTTTTGCATTTTAGATGAGAAAAATTGCATTCAAAATTATCATAAATTTTTCACATATTATTACACACTTGCATTGGTATAAATTGAGTAAATTTTGGAAATATATTTACTATCAGATCTGTCTATAACCAGACCCATAATCCTTGAATATAATTACACATAGTCAGACTTTAATTTTTTTGGAAAACATGCCTAGGACATAGATGCCCTTGGGTGCCTTTTTCCTCCTAATTTTGACTCAACCAACTTTTACATAGATATTTCTTGCTATATTCCTTGTCTTCTTTTGTTGTCTGCATTCTATTTTTGAGTATTTTTTGTGGTTATTTGATAGTTTAGTGTTCATCTTGGGTAAACACAGTGTCTTGAAACTCGCATGAGCTTCATGACCTGGTGTCCTATTTCCAATACTTCAGTGAGATGTAGTATAGACTTATGACATCCTGTGTTGTTGTTACATGCGATGTGGATCTTGATTCTTCCAACTCTTTCATGCAAAGTGTTGTTAATACTCAACCCATTTTGGACTCTATCCCTAATACTATCATACCAATGACAACCTTACAATTATCCATTTTTGTAGATATTAAGACTACTATTGCACATGTTCCCAAAGACACACTGAAACAATTAGGTAAAGATCTAAGACTTCAAGACTATGTGATTACTAAATATCTAGTGGGCATAGTTGTACCTATAATAAATAACATGAGGAAATTGATTAGTGATTCTCAAGGATTAGTGGTTTTTCGTAGCCTAGCCCACATAGTTGATGCTAATGTACCTACAATGGCTAGTTGCACTCAAGCTTTGGGATACACTCAAATTCAAGGAGGAAATTGACTCTCTCCCTACAACTATAGCCTCTATCTCTATATACATGAATCCAACTGTCACTTCAATGACACAACAAAGCATTGGCATAACTCCAACATTAGGCCTTTCCATTGCAAATCCTTATGGTTTTGGGTCCTCACATGTGACACCTTCAGTTTCATCCCCTATCATAAATTTTTAACATAGTAGTCCACCAAGCACATACACATTCCCACCATATTCACCACATTTCCAAAATATGTCAACTAATAATTCAATTATTAACCAAATTTTACAAAACGTAACCTCATTTCAACAACAACTCTCAACATTGAACCAAAACCAAAATGGACAACCATTGCAATATGTCAAAAGAAGCCCATTTTCACTTGAATTATTAAAAAAACCAATCCCACAAAAAATAGAGATACCCCAATTTGACAAGTACAATGGTAAATGAGACCCTTTCAATCATATATCAACATATATGACCTTGTGTAGTGACTTCATTTTTGAAGATAAAATCCTAGCTAAGCTCTTTCCTAGGTCATTGAAAGACATGGCCTTAGAATGGTTTTTTTCATTTCCAAATAACTCAATTCACTCTTTCAATGAAATTTTTGATGCATTCCTCCAGTATTTCCAAGTCAACATTGGGCCTAAAATTATATTAATTGATTTAGTGTGATGCAAACAAAAGAAAAATGAAAAGGTCATAGACTTTATAAGGTGTTATCAGTTGCTTTATTCATAAATCAATCTTACTCTTCCTGATGTAGATGTTTAAAGAGTGTTGATAAAAAACTTGCAACCTGACATAAGGGATAAAATCTTGTTGATGAAATATCCATCCTTTATAATATTGTGTAAACCCTTTGTGATTATTAGAATTCAGTTAGTCAATATGAAGAGACATCTTCATCGGATCCTACTAGGAAATCCAAGTTCATATCTCAAAACAACTATCAACCATTCAAGAAGCACAATTTTTTTTTATCAAGTTACATACACCTCAAACAACCAACTTCATTAACCCTCAAGTTGTTTCCATAAGTTCAACCATGTACCAAATTAGTTCACGACATAGACAATTCACCCAATTACCTGATACCCTCCATTCCATCATGTTGCAACTTTTAAACATGAATTTAATCTAGTTTCCTCTGATATAGACTTGTAACACAACTAAACCTCTACCTCCAAGTTACAATCCAAATTCCTTTTGTTAATATCATCACACAAGTGGAAATGTTACAAAGTGATGCATGGATCTTAAACATCAAGTTCAAGACCTTATTGATTGTAATCACATCTAGTTGTGTGGTGTTAATGCTCAAGAAAATAAATATGTTTCCCAACCTAATCAAAACTTGCAAATTTTTACCAATCCAATGCCAATCCATTCATCCAACTTTGTGTAGGCTTGCGATGTTAAGAATGATGAGATAAATGTTGATAAGATTGATGACATGAATGATGATAACAATGATAATAAGAGTGATGACAAGGATGGCCTACAAGATATGGTCACCCTCATAGACGTTCAACATTGTAAGGGCCAAACCAATTTGTTACCCGACATTACTTTCACCCATATTGATGCATCCATACATACACCTGATGGTCCTTTCTATATCACTAGATGTATTAATGATATGCATACAACTAGGATACTCATTAATACCATGTGTGTAGAGAATGTGATCACTGAGGAATTCTTGTTTGTGCATGAACTTTATCAATATTCTTATGAACAATCGAATGCATGGTTGAAAACTCATGATGGTTTTGCTCACCCTACGATAGGTTCGATCACTCATCCTCTTAAGGTTGGACCAAAAAAATTAGATGCATCATTCTTTGTCATCCTGACATTAAACCAATTTCGTATAAAGTTAGGCTATCCATGGCTATGCTCCATGAATTCCATCCCATCAGTAATTCACAAGTTCATAAAGTTCCCATTCGAAAAAAAAATAATTATAGTGCATCATAGTGGGTTTAATCCTTTGTCTTCCTATGGGAACTTTTCATTGGATTTATTTTGGCCTTAACCTATGGAACCTATCAATCCTTGTGAGGATTTATTTTTCAGATACATGACATGAAGAATAGTACTATCATTTTAAAAGCTTTTATCCAATCACATAAAAAATAACTAATGGCTTTTGACCAATAGATTTTAGTTGTTCCATCCTTTACATGCTTGATGATTTCATACATCCAAGGTTTGAACTTGATAACATATCAAGATCTTGCTATTCTATTCAATAGTGTAATGATCTCACTAATATCTGAGAATAAATCTGACCAGAATATAGTCTTTGGCATTTTTGATAGTGACTTTGGATTTTCTTTCCCCTCCATGCTCGCATATGCTTTTATAGCTCTTTCAACCTCTATTGGACTCATTACTAGAAAAATAGGAATTCCAAAGGTTTGCACAATTCCTTCTAGGGTTGAGTAAGCATATACTCTACCTTCTTTTAAAACCACCTTTCTTGTGGCATCATAGAAATGTATGCATTCTAAAACTAGCTTTGGGGTATCCATGGCCAGAGGAAAACCTGTCACCATATGCAATCCACTTTTTACAATATGTTGTGCCTACAGAGTGACATCAAGTGACCTAATTATCTCTAAGAATTCCTCTTCATTTAAATTACCAGAAGGGTATCTATTACCATGACATATGTTGTAGCAACCTGAGATTGAGGAAAGTCGAATTTATCCTTGACTCCCCTCTTTTGATTACTCATTGTGTCTCGATTTTGTATCGTTTATGTGTTGAATTATTGGACTAATTAGAGTTGGCTTCCATAATCTTTCATTCCTTTAATATTTAATTTTCTTAATTATTTTTTAATAAAACATTATTTTATTTTATTTAAATTGCTTAATGAATTAATCATGCATGCTTCAAAGACATAAACCAAAACACCATGTTTCTATGAATACCAACTATATGTAGAAAAACTAAAGCTTGATCCAGAAAATACCTAATTTGGATAGAAATTTGGATGGACTTATAACTCTTTTGAATTTCGGTGCTTACCTTTCCTTTGTCTCTTATGGTTGTTCTTTGATTTCTGTGATTTTTTTTGTTTATTGATTTTTGAACATGTTACTATGTTTTAGGCATGTAAATATGCCCACTTAATGAAGATGATATGAAAACACAATACTTTTGCAACTCTACCAACACAGTAATAATTACTCATTTAATGTACTAAATGTGTACGAGTCGAGTAGATCGAGAATTAATGGCAATGGTTTCGATCTTCACGCTTTATTTTCTTACTTTAAAATAAAGCAAGTTTGGTAGCAACTCTTTTTTCTGATATTTAGACTAACCATAAGGAATTTTGTTAGATGTAGAAGTGATAAGTCACCAAATTCCTATTCACTATGACCAAAATATCCTGAAAGCGATTTTTATTGGTTACTATTGAAACATTACAATGAAAATATCTCATTGCGGGTTTCATCATCAGTAACACAAGGTTTATTTCTTTAAAGGATCATTTTGTGGGAAAATTATCGACTATAGGATCTCCATCCACATCGATTCTTAGTAAAGGAATTTCATGTCTAATTTCATAGCACTTTTAATTCTCAATTTTCAACAAAATCTATTTGGTTAAAAATTTGGGTTTAGGGTTAGGTACATCTTACTTCACTATCTATGAGAAATTAGGCTATAAAAGGAGTTCACTTTATCGGGCCAACACCTCACTACTGGATGCTTTACTTTACTGAATGTGGAACACATTAAAGTGATATCCCTAATATCATAATCCTTAAAATTATTTAAAAACCCAAATATCAACTTTGAGTAGCTTCTAAAGGATAAAAAATGTTACTTCCTACTACCCTCTGCATTTTCCATAGAATTGTGTGAATTTTACAACTCCCTCCAAACTAATCAAAAGAAAAAAGAAAGGGTCTCCATTTTGCATGATCAAAATGGGGCATGTTGTGAGACCACACAACAAATAGAAACCAAAAAAGCAAACCAAATTTTAAAAAAACAACATAAACTTAGGAAATGAAAGGAAACCCCTAAATTTTCAAACTTTCTTGATTGCTAATTGTTCAACTATCTATCATGAATTGACATCCTTTAACTGAAGCAATATAATCAACTTTATGTGATTGTGTGTGTGTGATTCATCTTCTTTTTATGATAAGCTTGGTCATAAATTTTTTTTGCATTGAGCTATATAATTTGGTTTAATCTTTTAATCCAACCTTGGATAGTGCTTTGCTATCAGTCAAGCATCCATAGCCCTGCAAGGTTATCTCTATAATTCCCTCAAACATAAATCTACTACTAGTCAGGCATCTATAGCCCCGATAGAGATATTTGAATAACCTAAAGAGTTGAATTTCTCTTTTCTTTTGATATTTCTATAATTTTATTTTTATTTTGATATAGCTTTGAAGCTCTTTTCTTCAACTTGTTGGCATTGAAGCCTCCTATTAGGTTGATAATTGTAGTGGTAGCAAAGAAAACCTTTAGATTTTTCACTCAATGCAAACAAATATTATCCCCAAACTAATCATAAAAAATGTTTAAATTTTGATACATATATAACCCAATGGAAACTTCATGAATTACTTTAGTTAAAAAAAACAAAATTTAAGAGATATTCAAACAATTAATAATCAAGAAAGTTTGAACTTTCATAACTTTTTAGTCATTTCAAAAATTTAAGATTTTTTATTCAAAGTGTTTCTCATGATGCTAGTTTCTCCCCATTTTGAACTTCAAAATGCAAAGAAAAACCAAAACAAATCAAAACAAAAAAAAGCCAAAAACCCCAAACCAAAACAAACCAAAACAAAGCAAAGCCTATTTACATATATATATGCATGAGTCGTAGTGGATTTAAGTTTGAAAATATTTTTTTAAGAATTGTCCATTGACAAGAAATGGGATATATTCTCTTGTTAAATTTTTCAACCTATATGTGTTGTCTCCTAAAATTTCTAATATTTTGTAAGGACCTATCCATAATTTGTCAAATTCTCTATGGTCTCCTTTTCACTCATGAAAATTATCCCAACACAAGACCAAGACTGATATCCTAAATGACTTAATTTTAGCCCTTTTATCAAACCAATGTTTCACCACTGATTGGTGCTTAGCAAAATGATCAATCACTTTTTTTCTTTTTTCCTCTAAGTACATTAGTTGTAACAACCTAGTTTCCATCTTGTCATTTAAGCCTAGGTATTCTTGGGAAAACTGTCAGGTGGGAATTTTCAAATCAACCAATCATATAGGATCAATCCCATATACCAAGTGATATGGAGAATTTCCTAAAGTGGATTTGACCCTTGTTATATCCACCCATAGTGCAAATTTCAATAGGGAATGCCATTCCCTAGGGTTATTTTCAATCAATTTATTAATTATACCCAACAAGTTTTTGTTTGTTCACTCAACTAACTCATTCCCTTATGGTTAATAATTAGATGAAAACTTTAAGATTATACCATACTCAAATGCCCAATTTGAAAATTTTAATGAAGAAAAATCTAGGCCATTATCACATACTAGGGAGTATGGTGTTCCAAATCTAGTGATGATATTTTCCTCTAGAAACTTAATTACTATTTCTCTCATACATTATTTGTTGCATACTTCTTTAGTCCATCAAGTGCAATAATCAATCACTATAAGTACATACTTGTGTCCCGCAGATGAAGCAGGATTAATAACTCCAATGAATTTGAATCCCCATTGTGCAAATGGTTGCATTCTCATTACTAGTTGTAAGGGTTGGGTTTTGTATCCCCTTTTGTTTGTGGTTGTTTGGCATGTATAACAATGTTTCACATGTTCAAATGTATCATTAAATATAGTTGTCTAGTAATAGTCTACTCTTAGGATAAAATGTGTGGTTTCCAAAGGAGCTCCATGGATTGTTCTAAATCTCTCATGAAGTTCTCGTAATAAATCATTTGATTCTTGTCGATTCGGACATCTCAAATAAATCCCTTTATGATTTTTATTGAATAGGATTCCTCCTTTTACCATGTAATTCTGAGCTTTGATTTTAATATCCCTTCTTTGTTGTTTGAACATTCTTTATGGGAAACTAATGCACAATGTCAAAATACCAATCCTCTTGAGTTATCGAGTCTACTAAATATTATTAATAAGGGATTTGTGGATCAATTTCAGCAATGGATTTAACTAGTGCTTGTCCTCAAACTAATTTCATGGGTGTTATTTTGATGTTGAATTATTGTATTATCATAACCCATTTATCTCTTTCTTCTCCTAATTCATTTTGCATTAGAAACACTTTTATTGTTGCATTATGTACAATGGAATTACCTTAGCTATGAAGAATGTAATGCCTAAATTTTCTTACTACTTTGAAAAGGATTATTTTCCACATCCATATATCTCAACTTGATGTCTTTAAAAGGAAAAATCATGAATGCGATGGACTTTTCTTCTTTTTTCTCCTCGATGAGTCAATACAACGGTACAAGTAATGATTTGATGCAAACAAATACATATAAAATGATTGAGCATAATCTAGACTTTTCAACATTAGAGCCTCAACTATTTCTCCTTTTATGATTTCAAAAGAAGTTTTAGCTTTAGGATTCCATTCATTTTTTGCATCTTTCTTCAACATAGCATTCAATAGTTGAACGACCTCAACAAAACCTGTGATGAATTTTTTGACAAAATTGATTTTACCAAAATAAGACTTTAAATGAATTTTTTGAAAAAATTGATTTTACCAAAATAAGACTTTAATTATTTCTTACTTCTAGGAGGTTAAAGTTTCATTAGTGTGCTTAATCTGTCAGGTTCAATGGAAATACCTCGTTCAAATATAATGTTCCCTAAAAATTTACCTTTAGTAACTCCAAATATACATTTCTTGGGATTCATTGAAATTCCATATGTTTCACACTTATGCAACACTTTCTTGAGATCATCTATATGGCCTCCTCTAGTCTTCGAGAAAATAGTGAGATCATCCATGTGTGTGATATTTGCAACCAAATCGTTAAAAGCGAAATCCATTTCTCATTGAAAAGTGGCTCCTATATTGAGAAGACCAAATGGAATTCATTTGTATGCAAAAGTTCCCCTTTGTAGTGAATGAAGTCTTTATCCTATCTTCCTTCCTTCTAAACCATCACCTAATTATAACCTGAAAAACCATCATTTGGGATCCATTAATAATTTGTAATACTTCATCTAGTGAAGGTAAAGGATAATTATCTTTTCAGATGCCTTATTGAGATTATGAAAATCGACACATAAGCATAAATATTTGTTCTTCTTTCAAATAGGTACTAGGTTGACAACCCAGGTGGAATGTATTATAAGGAATATTAGTCTAGCCATGAGGAGTTTTTTTACTTCTATTTCAATTAAAGGTTCAATTACAACTTTGACTGATCTTTGTTTTTGTCAGAAAGGTTCAATTCCTAGTTTCAATGGGATAGTATGTGTAATAATGGAAGTGTCATAGGTTTTCAAATCTTTGTAAGTCTAGGCTATAACATGATAATAATATACAAGATATTTTGCAATATTTTTGTGTTCTTCATCAGTACACACTTTACCAATAAGTATGATTTTTGAATCATCTTTGTTATTCATTTTATATGACTCATAACCACCTCCATCAATCTTTGGAAAATCTTGTTGCCTCTCTATTTGATCAAGATCAAATAATCATTATAATTTCATCATTACCCTAGGAATGGTGTTATCTTTCAAATTAATTTTATTATCATTCTCAATTTCATGATTAGGCCTATTATCTTCATCAGTTACTTGGGCCAAAAATATACATTAATTGGTAATAAAGTCAAGGATGTGGTGATCATCTTCAAATACCTACAAATTAGTAATGTTATCTGGTATTGAAGGGATTGGGACCAATTCTACTGAAGAAGGTAAAAAATAATAATGAAGGAAAATAGAAGAGATGCATAAAGAAATAAACACTAAGACATTATACCTTTATAGTCTCATCCTCTTCATGGATTGAGCTTAGAAGATGCACACATATCTTGCAGATTTTCTCAAGTGATGATAATTGTGGTTGCTCAATATTTGGGCAACATGATGCTAGGATGGAGATGGATTCAAGGGATATTTGGACAGCATAAAGATATGGTGAATTTGGATCTCAAGAATGAGAGCCAAGGCCTCAATATATAGAAATTTGGTGAGAGGAATCAAAGGCTAGGATTGAATGGTTGATGGAGGGTTGATATTGATTGAGTAGTGGGGTTTGGATCAAGGTTGAGAAGAGCATTAGCCTTGTGACATGTGTCACAAGAGGGAGGAGGTGTAATTGGGAGTTGTGATCACACATGTGTGAGCAAACATTGGGAAGAATGAGTGGGGGTAGGTGAGATCTCACACATGTGAGAGAAAGGAAGAGTGTAGACTAGGACACTTGTCACTTGATGACAAGTTTGAGGGAGGTGATTGAATTTAAAATTAGGAAATAATGGTAATGAGAATTAGGGATGAGGGTTAGATCAATTAATCAAGGATTAATTAATTTAATGAGGATGGGTTGAGTTAATAAACCAAGGATTTATTAACTTAGGTGGAGTTAAAAGTTGGAGATTGGGATAATAATGATTAGGATGGGGATAAAGTTAATTAATCAAGGATTAATTAACTTAACAAATGCTAGGGGATTTTAGAGGAATATGGGAAAAGGGTTATCTTTAATTAAATAAATGTAGATTTATTTAATTAAAGGCGGTGGATAAAGGATAATAGGTAAATTAATTAAATAAATAATGAATATTTATTTAATTAATTATTAGGATAAGGGAAGGGGTTAAATTAAATAAATAAAAAGTATATATTTAATTAAATATTATTTTAGGTGTCTACATTTTACCCCTCTTTGAGATGATGTTGTGAATAAGAGAAGTAACATCATTTCAAAGAAGAATAAAACATAGTAGATAGGAAAGGGATAAGGACTAGTGGCATAGTGCCCCAATCACTAGTGAGGATGAGGAAGGATGACGAGGAGGTAGTGGCATGCCCCCTCAAGAGGACATGCAAGTTCAAAGAGAACAAGTGTGCTCTCGAAATGGATGAGAGGACTAGAGGATGAAGGATGGATGGGAGAATTTTAGGATGATGGAGATATGGATTGAGAGGGAAGATGGATGGTCATCATGATGCAATGGTATGAGCAACCTAGATTTGATATTGTACTTGACATTATGCACCAAAGTATAAGGAACCAGGATGACAATGTGCCAAGTGTATGATCAAAAAGGTCAAGTGTAAACATATGCCTTATGAAACCATGATATGTAAGACCATGATGACCCTAAAAAGACCATGATAAATGAAAACAAAGATAAAACACACAAGCAACAAGAAAGGATGCACATAAACCAAAAGAAAACAAGGACTAAGCTCCAAGTCAAGCTGAATTAATTGGTGGATTGATTGATGGATTGGTGATGATGATGATAAGGATAGAAAAGTTGATGATAAGAAAAGTGTGTACCCAAAGGATTGTGTTATTAACGATACAAACAAGACATGGATTGGGAAGGATATATCCCTATGATGATAATATATTAAAGTGGATCAATGGATTATTAGCTGATTTATATTAAGATCATGGATTGCTTATGGATGATGCACTAGCTTGAAATATTGAATTATATGTACTAGGATTTATTGCATTGGATAGATTGGATGGGGATGGCTATATTGGAAGGATAGATGGATTGGATAAGATATGATTGGGTGGAGGATATGATGATTAGGATAGAGGAATGGATGGGATCCAATGATAGGGAAGGACCAAGTCTTAGGAAATGGATGGAAGGATAAATGGATTATGTGAAAAGGAGATAAATGGATTTAGCAGATGGAAGAGAGGTTATTGGAGATAAGAGGATAGGAGCTCCAAGGACTAGTTGTAAAGGACTAAGATGCCCCACACTAGAGGTAGTACAATCATGGATGGAAGAATAGTAGGATGAGATAGAAGGATAGTACATAAAGGACATGGAGGGAAGTAAGAGTGAGGATTTCATTATCCAAATCATGCATGGATATTTTCCCCCTAGCTTTCTATAAATACCAAGGGTGAAGAGAGAGGATGAATTGGCTAGGATAGGAGGATGGAGAAGGATATGGATAGGATGAAGTGGATAAGATATAGATGCATGGATATTTGACCCCTAGTCTCTTAATAAATATAAAATATGGGAAGGGAAGATGGATTTGGATAGGATGGGGGATATGGAATGAATGATATGGATAGCATAAGGGAGGTAGGATATGTGATACTCATGTAGATCCTTAACCTTGTCAAGATCAAAGGATGGAAAAGGGAGGATGGATTTAGATAAGATAATGGATAGATGATGAAGGATAGTGGAGGATGTGGATAAGATGTGGTATGGATAGATCTTTCCCCAAATTTTAGAGTGCAAGAGGATGGGGAGGAAGGACTCAAGAATCTAGTTCCATAAATGGTATCTCTTGATTATGTGCTATAATTGACCATAGAAATTAGATGTATTCTTATAAACATTGGTAGAATGATGGTAATGGGGATGAAATGGATTGGAAGATGGAGGGTAAAATGGATTTATGCAAAGGATTGGATAAGAGGGATTGAAGGATAGAAAATGGATGGGTTGGTGGAAGCCATGTGGATGAGTGGATGAGAATGTTGGAAAGATAAACATTGGCACACACCTTGACAGTGGTGGATTTGTGGAAGAGAAGTTTATTTTGAATTTAGAGGTTTAGTGGAGGAGTGGGTGTATATTTTGGGATATAAGGACCCAAAAAGTATGGAGGTGATGAAGGATTATTAGATGGGGTGGAGGACTCAGGATTGGAAGAAACTTTTGGATAAGCAAGTTTGGATGCCAATTTTGATGTTTCTTTGGGATGCATTGATTCTATGAGTATTTTTAGAATCCACATGGTTTTTTATTTTAATTTTTTCTTCATGGGCCTTTTTTTCCTTTGGGATTTTTGATTTTGGGTCATATTTTTCTTTGTTTTTTCATATCTTTTTGAGGGGACATGTTGATCCTTGTATTTTTGTGGATTTTTTGCTTTCTACATTTGAGTTTTGACATCCAAATTTCTTCCAATAGCAATGGAATTGGTGGATGGAGAGGAATGATATGGATGTATGGATGAGTTGGTGTAAGTAGTATTTTGGAAGGATTTAAAGGGTGTGTGTCTTTGTTGATCTTGATTAGGGATATGATAGGGTGGATAAAGAGGATAATGGATTTTGAAATAGGAATTTTGGGTGGTGGAATGTAAGGACCCAAGATGGATGGAGGGGATGAATGAATTTTTTTTGGGACATAAGTGCCCAAGATAGATTTGGAGGATGGGGAATGTGGTGTTTGGATTTAGATAGAGGGATTTTTTATTTAGGGTGGGTGGAAGGAGTGCCAACATCTTGAGATTGGTATCCAAGGCCATGATATTTTAGATTTTCTTTGATATTAAGGGGTTCTAAGATGCCTTGTTCATGAATGCATAACCATTTTCCTTGATAATGCATATCTTGAAAAATCCTTTTGTCAATGGGATACTTATTCTTTTAGAAGCAAGATGTGAGTCCATTGTGAGGGCGATATGACATGGAAGGAATGATAGGTTCTTGGAGTAAACCAGCTTGGATGAAGGTGGAGGAACCCATTTGATAAGTATAGGGTTCATGGGTAGCTTGGGTAGGGGTGGTGGGATCTTGTGGAGGATTAGGATCATGACATGAAGCTGAAGGGATTCTTTGATCTTGACTTGGGCTAGAATCATGGGATAGGGTGGATGGTTTTGTGTTCTCTTAGTTATGAGATGGAAGGGGATCATGACATGGAGTAGGAGGGGTATTTTGATCATGAGAGGGGAGAGGATCATTAGATGGGGAAAAAGGTGTACTTTGATCTTGATTAAGAGAGGGATCATGCAATGAAATGGAAGAGATAATTTTCTCTTGATTTAAAGATGGATCATGTGAAGGAGTGGAAGAGGGAGGACCATGAGAGGGGGATGAAGAGATAACTTTCTCTTGGGATGGAAAGAGGTCATTAGATGGGATGGAAGGGATATGTTGTTCTTGATTGGAAATGGGATCATGAGATGGAAGGGGATCATATGATGGAGGAGAATGTGTTCCTTGATATTTATATGGAGGGGAATCTATGCTAGCATGCTTTGGATTAAGAGATGGAAATAGTTCATTTGATGTGGATGGTGTGATGGGGGAGGAAGGTTGGATAGATGCTTCAACTTGGATGGATGGAGTAGTAGAGGATTCATGAGATTTAGGGTATTGGGATTTATCTTGATGTGGAGGTGATGAAGGTGGATGAATGACATGGGAATATTACACAACTTTGTTTTTGCATGGGGCATTATGAACCTTTGCAAATATTCCTTAGAGCCAATTATTATGAGAGACATGAGATGAATTTTATTGGTAAGATTGAGGTGATGTGGATTGTAAGGATGTAGGAGATGAAAAAGTGGAATAAGAAGTGGAAGCTTTCATGAATTAGTAAGTTGAGGATGAGGATGAGGACTTTGAAAAGGATTTGTAGATGGGGATTGGGGATGTGGATGGGGTTGGAGGGGAATTTTGGCTAGAGGTTTGGTTTCCCTTATGAAAGGAATGGGAAGGATAAACAAGAGGGGATGGATTAGGATTGGATGAAGGTGGTGAGGATGGAAGTTTAGCACCAATGCCAAGGAGATATCTAAGCATGGCATCCATATCATTATCGAGTAGTGGGTGAGGATAAAATTGGTGGTGGTGGATAGGGATGACATAGATGGTAAGGATGTGGGTGATATTTGAGGAGAAATTTGGATAGGTAATTAGAGGAAGCTTGGAGAATTTTTTTCTAATGATAACGGATTCAAGGTGATCCACAATACTCTCACTATCATCATAGGGATCATATTCAGGTTGGTCAACAAGGCTATCCTCATATTCATCAATGCGAATGCGGTTGGCTTTGATTGTGATTTTTAGTCTTGTTGGGTTAGGATATGGGTTAGAATGGATGAAGGTAGATTATAATATAGATTAGGTTGGATGAATGGTAGGTTAGGTGGTTAGACATGGTGGAGGATTGATTGGAAGAGGAAATTTTTGGATTGAATTTGGATGAGGATGGAAGTTATGATGATGAATGTGGGGGATGGGATTAGGCTTGGGATCAAATTTCAAGACCTTAAAATGACTTAATTTTATTAAAGATGATTCCCTATACTTAATATAGACTAACTATCCTAAGCAAGAGTTGATTGGATTTGATTTCTACTTAAGATAGGCTACTATTATTAAGCAAGTTTGGATTAAAGATGAAATCAAATTAAGGTCTTGATTTTTTATTGGGATATTGGATTTTAAATGGATAATAGAGGATTATAGATAGGATCTTTGGATGAGATATTTGGATGATGGTGAAAGGATATGGGGTATGAATGAGATTAAGTTCTTAACCAAAATTTTATATTCAAATGATGGTTTTGATTAAGGATGGGGATTGGATGCTTGATTGCGAAGATAAATGGATAATGGTTGATTGAATTTGGATGAGTATGGATGGACTAGAGTAGGATTTGGTTGGAATGGGATTAGTTTGATAATGGGATTGGATTAAGATGATGATGAAGGATGTGAATTAAGGAAGATAGTGAAGGATGTGGATTAAGGATAATGATGGATAAAGGATGAAAGTGGATTAAGAAATAATGATTTCAATGTAGATTAATGGAGGATGGCTTGGATAATGATTAGGAACCTCAATTGGATTAGAAAAATTGATTAAGCTTAGGGTCCTAAATGATGGATTAGGGATGGATTGGATATAGGTTGGGGGATGATTAGGACAAGATGGGTGATTAGAATGATTAGGATTATGAGGGATTATTAGGATTAAGGATGATTGAGATAAAAATAAATGGGGGGAGATTAGGATGAAAATGGATGAGAAGGGATGGTTATGATAAGATGGGGGATGATTAGGATTAGGAGGGGTGATTAGGATGAGAATAGGGGATTAAGATGGGAAGATTAGGATAAGGTGATTAAGGTGAAAATGGATGATTAGGATGAAAATACGGTATGATTAGGATGTGGAAGAATTGGTTGGGAGGAGGTGAAGGTTTTGCTTGCTTGACTAAGAGATAGAATTAAAAGCACACAAACAAGAAAAGTTGCTAGGAGGAAATGGGAAGATATGCATTCACTGGTTTAGCAAAAAAAGACACGCCAAGCACTTGCACAAGCCTAAAATTATTCAAGTGGGATTATAACTTAGTGTAGGACCACCACCTTGGGGGTTAATACTCCTTGATACTTGGGTGAATCACCCTTTCTTTCGAAGGTGGATGGGTAGAGATCTAGTGACACAGGGTCATCAACAGATGCCACAGGCACACCTTCTCTCTCTCCTTGGGAACTATCTTTGTTCACCTAAATATTTCTATCTCAACCTAAGGGAGTACATGGTAACTTCAAGGTATGATCCAAATCCCTTGCAGCACACTAAGCTACAACCGAAAGGTCTTAATCTAGGTTACACAAAGCTGCTAGGGAGTCCTCTAAATACCTCAAGAGTATGTGAGGCTAGAATACATAGATGAAAGGGAATAATGCCAAATAGCTAGGAAGAGAGGATAACCCACTCTCCACCTTCACTTCTCCAAGGTATAAAGTTCTTGGAGGCTTAGCTCAGATTGATAAGATTTCACTTCCAAAAGAGGTGTCTTTTGATTCATCTCCCGCTCTTTATACTCCTTTAGAACACTAGAGTTGAGGTCGTCCCCTAGGGTGATGAAATACCTAGATATCCCCCCTAAAAGGAATGATCCAAGTATTTTTGATCACCCAAGATCGCATGAAGCACAAGGGGGGAGCATACACACATTAGGTTCCTCGGGATAAAAAAGAAATGAAAAAGAGTAAGTGATTTTTTTGATCCTCAAGATCACACTAGGTGTGAGAGGAGAGCATACACACCACTCACTCAAAGAAACATCAAACAAAGTTCATTAACCTTAAGAAAATGAAATGTTCCTAGATTAGTGAAAAAATGAAAGCCTTGGACAAGCGAATTGCAAGAAATATGTTAGTAGTTTGATGAGTTTTTCCTTTGACAAATGTTTCAAGCCACATCACAAGGGGTTAGATGATAAAATGATCACATGAAATGAATGTTAGCATGAAAATAACCATAAAAATTTGGAGACCTTTTTGCAATGGGGGATTGGTACACTTAGCCCAATGATAGGGGGTGAAATGCGTTCCCCTGCTAATAAAGGTTCGGGGGAAAAGCCCCCGAAGGTAATTTTTTGGATAAGTAAAAAGATAGAATTTGATGATTTTTCCTTAAAAAAGCATTAAAACCATGCAACATGCATTAATAACTCAAAAATAGAGATTAGATGAAGAAAATAGTTGAAGAAATCCTTAAAGATGCAAATTGAAGTACAAGCGTAGCTTTGTAGACAAAGTTGTGCTTCTGCTAAAATAGAGGCACCACTTTATGAAGCAAAGGCATAATTTTATAGTTAGGGTTAGAAAATAACTTTCAAAGGCCAAGAGGTGAGGTTTTTCAACAACCTAGTTCAGGAACCAACTTGACAAGGTAGCTAGTGACTCAAGAATGAAGGTTAGATGTAGAAAATAGCTCAAAACCCCCAATAAATGCACATTGAAACATACACACAACTTTGTGAACAAAGTTGTGCTTCTGTTAAAACAGAGGCACAACATTATAGATATGAGCAAAAAATAGCTTCTAGGAGTCAAAAGGTAATGTTTTTTGCCATCCTAGGTGGGGAAACAAATATATGAGTATGAAATAGACCTAAAACATGAGGATCTTTCCAAAATATGCTCAATAGTATGAAAAAAAAATATTACAAAATAAGAAAAACCCAAGTTGATCTAGAAACTTTATAAGAAAACTTAACTTTGAAAACCCTAAAAAGGCCTATTTTAAACATGAAAATGATGATTCCACCTACAAAAAAAAAAATTAGAATTATGATACCATACAAGACAAGCCCTAAAATGTTAGAAAGACCTTGAATCTAAGTCAAAACCATAAAAAAATGTCAAAAAATAGAAGCAAAGTTCTGGGTTGCAGAGGCACCACAACACAGGCGTAGTTTTGTGAGGAAAATGCAAGGGCGTAACTCTATGAGAAAGTTTCACTTCTACTAAAAAAAAGGTGCCTTTTTGGGCAACAAAGGTGCAAATTTGTAGTTTTTCCCTGAAAATGACACCTACAATAGCAAAACTCACAAAAACTTGAAGAAACGTTAAAAAAAGGGGAGGGTAACCCCCAAGCATGCCAAAATGAAGAAGTAAAAATAGATAAATGAAGGAAAATAGATTAAATTCATAAATAAATAAACACTAATACATTATACATTCATAGTATCCTCTTCAAGGATTGAGCTCACAAGATGCACCCATATCTTGCATATTTGCTTAAGTGATGATAATGGATGTGGTTGCTCAATATTTGGGCAACATGATGGTAGGATGGAGATGGGTTCAAGGGATATTTAGACAACATAAGGCTGTGGTAAATGTAAGTTTCAATAATGAGAGCTAAGGCCTTAATATATAGAAATTTGGTGAGAGGAATCAAAGGCTAGGATTGAATGGTTGATGGAGGGTTGAGATTGATTGAGAAGTATGGTTTAGATCAAAGTTGAGAAGAGCATTAGCCTTGTGACATGTTTCACAAGAGAGATGAGGTGTAATGGGGAGGTGTGCTCACACGTGTGAGCACACATTTGGAAGAGTGAGTGAGGGTAGGTGAGATCTCTCACATGTGTGAGAGAAAGGGAGAGGGTAGGCTAGAACGCTTGTCACTTGGTGACAAGTTTGACGGAGGTGAGTGAATTTAAAATTAGGAAATAATGGTAATGAGAATTAGGGATGAGGGTTAGATAAATTAATCAAGGATTAATTAATTTAATGAGGACGGGTTGAGTTAATAAACCAAGGTTTTATTAACTTGGGTGTAGTTGAAAGTTGGAGAATGGGATAATAATGATTAGGATGGGGATAAAGTTAATTAATCAAGGATTAATTAACTTAACAAAGGTTAGGGGATTTTAGATGTATATGGGAAAAAGGGCTATCTTTAATTAAATAAATGTATATTTATTTTGTTAATTATTATGATAAGGGAAGGGGTTAAATTAAATAAATAACAAGTATTTATTTAATTAAATATTATTTTAGGTGTCTACATCTACTATAAGTATTTTTAAAGTAGACACTCCTAAAGGCTCAAAAGTGATTGCAGAAGTAGCTAAGGAATCAAATTTTTGATTAAATCTTAATGGAATATGTGTGATATTGAAGGCATCATAATTCTCAATTTTAAATCCCACACATGTTTTCTATAACTAGATAAAATTTTATAGTGGTAGACATATTGCTTTCTAACTTTCTTAATGACAAGTTCAGAGTCTCCAAAAAATTTCAACATTTTAACCTTTTTCTTGATAGATAGTAACAATCCATGAGTTAGAGTCTCATACTCATAAACATTATTAGTGCATTGGAACTATAATCTATATGCAACCAAATAAGATTTTCCTTGTGGGTTTACTAACTCTATTCCTATTCCAACTCCCTGTTTAGATTTTGAACCATCAAATATGAGGGTCCACATATGATTATTAACATTTTCAAACCTAGGAGCTTTAGGAACTATTTGACTTAACTCATTCTTTGGAGAATGTGTTGATTCACTAATAGATCCATTCATTTTTTTGCCTCTTCCTAATGTACATGACAATTAAACAATTTTTCATCATCTAAAATTTTCAAATTTATGTTCCCACCAGCATTTTGTTTTGAATTTTTATGCATTAGAACATCATGATTAAGTTGAATTTATATTCTCCTCACTACTTCTAGACACATTGAACATTTGATTTTAGAATGTGAGGAGGTATGCAACCTACAACATCCTTTTAACAATAAATTCCCCAAAGTTTCATTATGTTCTTTATATTTCTAAGCTACTTTTGTCATAAGTTTTTGAATTTTTTCAAGAAAACTATATTCCCCTTCAAAAGAATCATAATCAGATTCAATTAACACATCTATCCCTAGGGTAAATTATTCATGGGAGTCCAAATTACACATGAATATTTCTTCTATTTGAAATTATTTTGTTCTAAGATTATAGACACCTAAGTCATCATCAGTGTCAAGAATTTCATTATTCTAATTATATTCAATAATCATGTGTTTCATTCATTGTTCTTTCTCTATTCTAATTTGGTTTGAGATCCCTCTCTAGGGTAGCCAAATGTATGAAAATTCAGCGGCCATATAACCATTCAAGGTTTTAGACCAATCTCTGCTTAATAACATTCCATATATGTTAGGGATATCCACCACTTGTATATCAATGAAATGGTGTACTCTTAGATTAGATGCTAACTGCATGTGAATGTTAGTAAATTCACCTACTACAATTACCTCAATTTTATCTAGTTGTGTTACTTCTTGGAAGATTTAGTAGGTGTTAATGCTAATGTATAGAATATTGAAAGATGCATAACATTTGTAGAGCCTATTGAAACCACTAATAAATTATGTAAATTATTCCCAAATATTCTCAATGTCGAGAAAAGTAGGTGACTTTGTCTTTCCCTTATATAGATCTACATGAGCATCTACAAAAGGGACAATGTTTATATCCTTTGACATCAAGAAAGTGTCCTTAAAAAAAACTTCTTTGTTTGAAATATTATCTTTAGGGATGTACTCTAATGATCTAAGAAAATCCTTTATAATTACTAGATTCTTTAGCAACTCTAATAAAGAAAAATTAATCTTAATTTTCTTAATTTCATCTACTAAATAGTTCATCAAATTACCCTGTTCAACTATTTTTGTTTTTTTGGTAATGAGCAAGATTTAATGTGTTAAAAGATTGAGGAACTAATTTTGGTGTCTTAGGATTATTAGTTGATTTACTATCTGGAGGAGTATTAAAATTATTAAGAGTCACTAATGTGGTTAGTGGTCCTTTTGACTTGTCATCATAGTTCATATTATTCCTCAAATTGTAACTATGTCCTTTTTTATATTGTTGAAAGGTTCAAACCTCATCAGCCTCGTCCTCAAGCGCGTTGTCATCCTGATAAGGAAAGATGTACATCTCAATCATCATTGTAGAAGTATCTTCACAAGAATAAATATTACTATCAAATGTCTTGTTCGGTCCTAAGAACACATAACTATCTAAAACCATAGAAAAATTGTACCCTGCAGGGACTATTTCATTTCCTTGAGGTATATTAGACTCAAATTGCTCATTATTACATGTCCCTACCAAAAAAATATTAGATGCAATTTTAAATTATGAAAAATCTACTTTTACATGTGCATTGGTGTTGTGAACCCTACACCAATTATTTAATGCAATTTCTACCAAATTGACCTTTGATGATTGTTTATTGTCCATAACATTTGTGGTGTCTAATGGAGAAGCTATCACCCTATTATTAGGTCACATGTTCCATGGCCTCGGAGGTTTGGGTGCATTATACATCCTATTTTTCTGGTTTTGGTTACTACTTTGCATGTAGAGGTTTTGATTCCTTAATTGAGTAGCCTCTATAATAAATCTTTTCAACTGAGCATTTATTTCCTTTATTTCTTCTTTGTCATCTTGTGCTTTTACCAGTTGATTGTCGTGTGCTTGGGTGAACTTTTGTAATAACAAGTCTAGGATTTATAACTAACAGTTGATTATTTCCTTGAAGAGAGAAACTATTTTGTGTGTACATCCCATTTTGTGGTATCATAGGCAAAGGATTATGCATAGGAGAATGATTATTAAGTGCTCCATTTATCGTTTACATTTGGTTATTTGTTTTTGGATTTCTTATCTTTGTTAGTGATCCATGACTAACTTGCTTCATTTCTTGATTAACACTTACTAATTTGGTATATGCTTTAGGAAAATTAGTTGGTGGTACCATTTTCCTTTTTACAAACATCATTGTTAAGGGATCTAGAGTGGCATAATAAACTGTAATGGAAACTAATTGATTCTTTAGGTTTAGTGTTTGTAGCCTAGAATATTCTTTTTGGAACCTATCATTAAAATTGGTTATGAATTCATCTTCATCTCATTTGATCTACACAAACTGATGGTAAAGTATAGTTGGGTCAATAGGAAATTTGAACCTAGCAAGGAATTGATCCTCCATAAATTTTTCTATGACCTAATGGAATTGTGTGGTAAATTAATTTACCATTTGTAAACTTCATCCCCTAAAGTATATGGAACTAACCTACAAATAACGTCCTCGTGTTGGACCCTAGCTCTAAAGCATGGATCCTTAAATATTTTCAAATGATCCTCAACATCTTTAAGAAAATAATATTTTGGACACAACTTATCAGGATTTTTTGGAAGATCGTGGTATTAGGGAAATTGGATAGGTTATTCAACATTGAAGAAATACATCATAGCAAGAGGTAGTGCAAGAAGAACTTGATTTCTAGGAGTAACACCAATATAATTTGATCTTTCCCTTGAATTTTCTCTATGGTTATTTAATTCCACCAACTCTACTTTATAATCGCTAGACCTAGACCTAGTGATAAATCTTTGATGATCCACTTTGTTTATACTAAGGACAACTTCACTCGAGCCCCCTTAGTGCAACTTTTGTTGATGTGGATGTTATACATGCACCAATATACAAATTGATTTTATTATATGGACAACAAAACCTATCCTATCTTGAAAGATTCACTAAATTCAATTAAGGATTTAGCTATCCCAACACTCAATGATGTTAGGTCTTTACTTACTAGGTTCACTTAAGGTTCATTGTTCAATTTTTTATTTTCACATGTGGTCCTACTTATGTCTTGAAAATTGTTCTTGTTGAATAAACAATGATGCAAATAAAATCAACAAATCATACATTCATCACTTTTTCTTAATCCATTCCATTTCAACCCTTTCTAAAATAAACTTCAAAATATTAAATGTAAGAAAAGAAAAGCCTAAGAAATTAATTACTTTCAAATATTTCCCACACACATACTAAAGTAAAAGTAAATTTCACCAGATTGCTTCATAACTACTACAAAATAATGCAAGAGTTTAAAGAATAAAATTGTTCATCAACAAAATAGCTTCAAAATGCACCTAAAAATGGTGCAATAAATTTATTATTTCACCAGGAATAAATGATTACAATCATGAAAAATATACGATTAGGAATGACCTTTCAATTGCTTTAGTATTACCAACCCCTGCAGTACATACAAGTCTATTAAAATTAAATAAAAAACATGAAATAGAAACTAAATTGGTATAGCTCCAATATTTATTCTATCTTGTCAATAATTTATGATATATATTCACTAGGTATTGACTAGGTTGGATCTTCTCCTATTACTTGATCCTTCAACCCAAAAACCTCTTTTTTTGGCATTAGGTCTTCTCTTTCTCTATTTTCTAGAATTCCTTCTATACCAACCTCTTTGTAAAGTGATTCTCTACTAATTTTTTCTTGCTCAACACCTCTCAATTCTCCTGACTTATCCACACTTTTCTCTCCCACTTGTAAGAGTTTTTGATGAACTCGAGCACCCATCACCTACAAAACCAAGATAAACCTTCCACACGAGAGCAGCAAGAGAATAGAATGCAGGAATATAGTGCAATAACAAAATGATGTTATATCACACACTAAATGATACAATATGCCTCAACTCTCCCTTGAATTGATTGAGTTAATATGAACTCATCTGGACTAGATTTGAACTAGATAGGAGCTAGATAGGAGGGAGAGGTGAGTGCAGAATATATAGTAGAATATGGGCAAATAATTCCAAGAGGGGTAATAACTCCCAAATAACCAAATTAGGTGGGAGTTATGCCTACTTGGAAAATGCCAAATAGGTGGCATAACCTACTCAGAAAGAGACAAATGAGTGGTTTTGTGAGGTGGCATATAAGGCCAAAAGAGGGTGTGAAACTCAACCACCCAAGTGTGAGTGGGAGCAACACATGTAATCGATGGATTATGCCACGTGTCCTCACATGAACCACATCTCCTATAACCTAAGGTATGCTTAATAATGTGTAGGAAAAATAATATTAAAAAACCTACACTAACACCCCCCCTTAAGCATAGCTTAGGTGGGTGAAAGGATGAAAGAATGCAAAGATGCAAATATGGGTCCCGGCTACTAGGCCATGTTAGGTACCCATGTACAAAATACTCTCTCACAAATGGAGTAAAGGAGAAAACCCAGTGGGACAAAACTCCTCCCCAAAAGAGAGAAAAGAAAACAAGTTTCCCAACACAAGAAGAATCCCATGCAAGGAAGAAGTCCCCTCCAAAATAGAAAGGATAGGAAAGACCATGTAGCCTTCCCCAAAGTAGTCAACTATGCCAATGGTTGAAGCTCGAAGCTGAATGTAGAACATGGTCCACGATCGTCGAACAATGTTCCTCCCCTTAGGAAGAAACAAAACCAAAGGTGTATGAAGAATGTCTTCCCATTCCTGAAAGGAATATGAGGGAAGAATCAAAATGTATGAAGTCTCTGAACTCTGCTCAGGTGTCCCCATGTCGATGCTAAAAGTTGTCACCATCAAATCAAGTGTTCTAGGCCACACTGCAGAAGATGACAATCCAGAACCTAGTGGAGATGGATGTAGAACAAAATCTTGAAGACAAAGATATCTCCTCTGAAGACAAATGTGGCTCCTCCAAATGCTGCTCAAAAGTATCCATAATCATGCCAAACTGTAATGAATGATCATGTGGAGAATGAACAAGAGGATACAAAGGTTCCTCCACAACAACTGAAGAAGAATCAACTTCATCAAAGAGAAGATGAATGCTATCGAATGATGTCTCCTAAATCTGCAATATGAGACTCCACAAACAAGTCTGAAATCCCTGTCAAGAATCCATCCAAAGTAGCTATATCTAGAAGACAATGTGTATCCTGCTGCACTGAATCACAAGAAGCCATGAATGTAGCAACACAAGTATCTTCAAATGCAACAGTAGATGAGGATGTGATCTCAATAGGAGGAGGAGAAGCAAGAAGAGAAGTCTCTTTGTCAACTAGACATTCAAGACATTTATTATCCTCAAGCTCCTCTAAAGTATCATCATCATAGGGTATATTATCAACATCATCAAGGGGAATTAAACAATCTGCAATAGGATCATCTGGGAATGGAGAGATATGATGGTCTCCAAAAATCTCCCAAATCTTGGTCCAAAGTGTGTGTGGGCACTCAATATGTGAGATCTCCACATAAATATCAACACCAATATATGTACCAATTAATCCTATAATGTGATCATTATTATTACCCCAAATTGATTGCTTCCAAGGTGTGTCTGGTTCAGGTATGAGCCCATAAAGGTATGGCAAGAGCTTAAGCCACCTGAGATGTGTCAGGATGCCATTCTTCCAAGACTCATAATTATCCTTATTCAACATTACCACAGAAGGATGAATAGAAAAACCCATGATACCTCCTCAAATGGTCAACACAAAAGAATCAACTACAAGATTACCCCCAAAAATTCACTCAATCATGACCCCCCCAGAAAAATATAATGGTGGCACTTTATAATTAGTGCATTTACAATTCTGGAGTTATTTTCCAGAGTTTTTCAAGTGTCCAAAATGGACTCAAAT
The DNA here is from genome assembly GCA_007258455.2 of Sequoia sempervirens. Lineage (NCBI taxonomy): Eukaryota > Viridiplantae > Streptophyta > Pinopsida > Cupressales > Cupressaceae > Sequoia > Sequoia sempervirens. Next base: position 49,826 of record VDFB02353125.1, read on the forward strand.
ACTGAAAGTATAATTAAATCTCAAAATTAGAACCTCAAAATAGTACCAATGTATAGTTCTCAAAAAACTATCAACTTTCAAAAAAAGAATCACCTCGATCCGAGGTCATATGTGAAAGTTATAGCCATTTGAAGTTCCAAAAACGAGAACTGTCCTTCAGATCTGCTGATAAAACTAATTTTCTGGAAAATTCAGATCACTTGAGCAAAAATGGATCATACCACTGCAAAGCCTGTGAAATTCTAACCCAAATAAAAAAAAATTGCTCTGAAAAAAGAGCTCGTATGACTGAATTATGGCCCTCCAAAGATTGACTGCAAAATCAAAAATGCAATTGGAGAGGGGGTCTGCTGAAATGTTCTGATTTAATTTCTGCAAAATATACAACCTATATGCAGAAACTAGCAATGACCCAGATGATTTTTTTCTGCTATGAACAAAACCCAGATGGCGGATTTTCTTTAAAATATACAGAAAATATGGATCTAGTGTAAAAAAAACGCCTTTAGCACCATAAAACGACCCCAACAACCAAAAAACAGCATGAAAAAGTAGAATCAACTACTTAAGACAAGTAAAGGCATGCTGCAACCTGCAATACTGATTAAAAACTCACAAATCTCTCAAATTTGAGAAGGGGCTTGCAGATCTGACGCTCTGATACCATGTAAGAGTTTTTGATGAACTCGAGCACCCAGGATCACCTACAAAACCAAGATAAACCTTCCACACGAGAGCAGCAAGAGATAGAATGCAGGAATATAGTGCAATAACAAAATGATGTTATATCACACACTAAATGATACAATATGCCTCAACTCTCCCTTGAATTGATTGAGTTAATATGAACTCATCTGGACTAGATTTGAACTAGATAGGAGCTAGATAGGAGGGAGAGGTGAGTGCAGAATATATAGCACAATATGGGCAAATAATTCCAAGAGGGGTAATAACTCCCAAATAACCAAATTAGGTGGGAGTTATGCCTACTTGGTAAATGACAAATAGGTGGCATAACCTACTTAGAAAGAAGACAAATGAGTGGTTTTGTGAGGTGGCATATAAGGCCAAAAGAGGGTGTGAAACTCAACCACCCAAGTGTGAGTGGGAGCAACACATGTAATCGATGGATTATGCAACGTGTCCTCACATGAACCACATCTCCTATAACCTAAGGTATGCTTAATAATGTGTAGGAAAAATAATATTAAAAACCTACCACACTAACATTTTTTTATTTTATTTTTTAGGAGGGAGAGGTGAGTGTAGAATATATAGTAGAATATGGGCAAATAATTCCAAGAGGGGTAATAACTCCCAAATAACCAAATTAGGTGGGAGTTATGCCTACTTGGAAAATGCCAAATAGGTGGCATAACCTACTCAGAAAGAGACAGATGAGTGGTTTTGTGAGGTGGCATATAAGGCCAAAAGAGGGTGTGAAACTCAACCACCCAAGTGTGAGTGGGAGCAACACATGTAATCGATGGATTATGCCACGTGTCCTCACATGAACCACATCTCCTATAACCTAAGGTATGCTTAATAATGTGTAGGAAAATAATATTAAAAACCTACACTAACACATGTAATCGATGGATTATGCCACGTGTCCTCACATGAACCACATCTCCTATAACCTAAGGTATGCTTAATAATGTGTAGGAAAAATAATATTAAAAAAACCTACACTAACACATGTAATCGATGGATTATGCCACGTGTCCTCACATGAACCACATCTCCTATAACCTAAGGTATGCTTAATAATGTGTAGGAAAAATAATATTAAAACCTACACTAACACCACTACATTCTCATGCACAACTGTTCCATGAGACTTTTAGGACATTAACTTCTAGATCCTCATGTCCTTCATTGGTAATCTTCATGGGTTCAATGGATTTATCTTTAACTGAGCTCTCCTCTTGTTGAAACTCTACCAGATGGTTTTGTGTAATATTAACTTCTAGATGTTGAGATTGGTCTTCAACCATCTAAACATCTATTGTATCCTTGATTTGCAATTCACCTTCTTTACTTTATGGAAGAATGGGATTTTGGTGCTCATCCCTTTCTTACTCCTTCTAAATTGAGGATATTATTTCTACTCTTTCTTCTCCCAACATTTCTTCCATTTCAGGATCTTCTATCCCTTCTTGATCAGGGGAAAGCATTATCACATTTGGGCCTTTAGAAATACCTTTAGGAATATTTTATTCTTGTTTGCCAACTATAGATGATGTAGGTAGAGGCATTGCTTTTTTTTGTATTTTTACCTAAAACCCCTCTATAATATTATATAATTGAGCTCCCTTTCTTTGAGAATTTGTTACATGGTTATTGTGTCTCATCCCTTAGTGGGTGAGTATGTCTGAGCTTCCATAGTATATATCATCACAAAAGTTCCTACTAATGGAGGAGAAGCAAACATAGTTATTGTTAGTTATGAAATAAACCCTTTCATTCAAGTATACTATTGTTTATCAACAACCTCCTTTGGAGTTATGAGTTCAACTTGAGGTAACATTGATGATGACAATGATCCTACTAATTTACTCTTAAATTTCCCTAGTAATTTTTTTGGAAGTTCCCTTATCTCTCGATTAGGATCTTCTAGTTGCATGTCTACTAAAACCCCTTGACTAGGTTTTTCAACAATCATTTCTTTATTTTCTTCAATAGCTCTAGCTTCTATAATTTGAGAATCTTTTTACTCATAGAATCACCATACCCACTCTCTTCTACTATCTTTTGATTTCTCTTTCTTCCATGTGGCTAAGTAATAGGTATTCCTTTTGACCTTTGCTTTAGGATATACCTATCAATCCAAATTTGGCTAAATTCTATGATGGGATTAGTTATCTCATCTAGTGATGTGATTTTAGGCTCTTTCCAATTAGTATCTTGGATAGGCTGATCAAAAATCCTTTCAACATTGTACTTTGGAATCAACACTTCCACATTATCATTTCTCACTTGTGCAGGGACATCATGTTTTCCTAAATAGTTCATTTGATCCAGTGTCAATCTTTGATGTGACATTTTCCTAACTTCATGTTCATTTGCACAATCATTCTAGTAATCTTCTAGGTGGGGTTCATGAATGAACCCCTTATTAATCGATTTTATGAGCCTTCCTGTTGGATCATACTTAGCCTTGTTTAACCCAAACATCTCTAATCCATACATGTGTAATTTAACCTCTTCTAATCTAGCACACTTTGATGTAATGCATTTATATCTTCCCATGTGAATGGGAAATTTGATTTTTCCTTTCTTACAAGCTTGAAGGAAGGAATCATGAGATTCCATCACCTATCTTGCAAATTCCAAAAGTAGCACTTTGTATGTAGGGTATTTGAGTAGCATATAAATAAAATATGAAAACCCCTCAATTCTACTATAAGAAAACTTAGGAAATCAGATGTACCAACATCCATGGTAACTAATCACACTTTGTGCATCAACATAGATTCTTTTAGCCTTTCCTCCTTCTATAGTCCTAACTAGCTTCATGTTGAATGTATCATTAACCCTCTTTTAATGTCTTAAATATTCTTTGGTTATCTATGGATAATGTTGGTAAATTAGTTGTTGTCCAAAATTATTTCCTAGATTTCTTACCCTATTTAATCCTTGAATATTTCCCCTTTGATCACATGAATATATCACATACAAAGACATGAAGAATATTGTTGGCATTTTAAAAGCTTTTATCTGATCACATAATAAATCACTAATGGATTTTGACCAGTGGATTTTATTTGGTCCATCCTTCACATGCTTGACGATTTCATACATCTAGTGTTCAAACTTGCTAGCATCTTGAGATCCTTCTATTCTATTCAACAGTGTAACAATGTCACTAATGTCTGAGATGAAATTTGACTTGAATATAGTCTTTGACATTTTTTACATCTTTGGATTTTCTTTTTCTTTGAACCAAGTTGTCAAAATTGTGCTTTTTATTTTTCTCCTCTATGATCACATATTCTTTTACAGGTCTTTCAACCTCTATTGGAATCATTACTAGAAAATAGGAATTCCAAAGGTTCGGGCAATTCCTTCTGTGGTCAAGTCAGCATACAGTCCACCGTCTTTTAAAACCACCTTTCTTGTGGCATTGTCGAAATGTATGCATTCTAAAAGTAGCTTTGGGGCATCCATGGTTGGAGGAAAAATTGTCGCCATATGCAATCCACTTTCTGCAATATGTTGTGCCTATAGAGTGGCATTGGGTGACCTAATCCTCTCTAAGAAATACTCTTCATTGAAATTACCCAGATTGGTATCTATTACCATGTCATATGTTGTAGCAACCTAAGATTGAGGAAAGTTGAATTTCTCCTTGATTCTCCTCTTTTGAATACTCATCTGGATTCTGCATGGTTAATGTGTTGAATTTTTATGCTAATTAGGGTTATTTTTCATAATATTTTAATAAAAAAATATTTTATTTTATTTAAATTGTTCCATAAAATAATCATGCATGCTTCAAAGACTTAAACTAGAACACCATATTTCTATGAATACCAACTATATGCAGAAAAATTAAATCTTGATCCAGAAAATACTTGATTTAGACAATTGGATGGGCTTATACCTCTTTTGAATTTTGGTGCTCACCTTTTCTTTGTCTCTTATGGTTATTCTTTGATTTATGTGATTTTATTGTTTATTGCTTTTTGAACATGTTACTACATTTTAGGTGTGCAAATATGCCCACTTAATGAAGATGATATGACAACATAACACTTTTACAACTCTACCAACACATATTAATCATTACTCATTTAATGTACTAAATGTGTATGAGTCCAATAGCTTGAGAATTAATGGCGAGGGTTTTAGTGTTCACACTTATTTTCTTACTAAAAAATAAAACAAGTTCAGTAGTAGCTCTTTTTTTATATTTAGACTAACCATTGAGAATTTGGTTGGACATAGAAGTGATAAGTCACCAACTTCTTGTTCAACATGACCAAAATATCTCGAAAGTGTTTTTATTGGTAACTATCAAAATGTTATGACAAAAATATACCATATCGAGTTTCATCATTGATAATGTGTGAGGTAAAATGTGTAAAGTAAACAAGGTCGCACAAGCAATAAGACATATTACATTAAAGATTTGAATCACAAAATTAACCAAATTAAAAAAAAAAAAATCTCTAAAATCATTCCATTGTTCTCTATTCTCAAGGATCCTTTAAATCATTAGTGCTCTTAGATTTGTATATGCACTATGACTGGTTTGGATGACAACCTAAGAAATGAGATGTTGTAAGATGCAAAAAAATAATTCCTACATGAAGTATAAACTATGTGATTGATGCCATGATGCTATGATATTAATGTTGTGATAAAATGAAGAGTATGCTATGATAATGATGCTAAATGCTATGGTGGAAATGTTGTATGAAAGCTAAGATGATAAATAAAATGCAACTACAAACTAAGACATGATTCTAAACTAAAATGATTCTACAATGCTCAAATGCTAAATGCTAAATTTCTCTATGCTCACTAAATACTCTCAATATTTATGCATAATAAGTTTACTCAAAGATGTGATGTAAAATGTTGTAGAATGGGCTTGTATTTATAGGATTTCCAAAGCATCTTGTGATGTGGCAACAACCAACGGTCAAGATTTCAGCATGAGAGATGAATAGGGGAGATGGAAGAATCATAGAGGATGTTCCCTTGACCAAGGGCAACATGCCAAATGCATGAGAGAATAAAATGTGTGAGATTTCCAAGTGTCCATAGTTTGTTTTGGAATTGGTTGAGAATAATGCAATTTAAATATTAGTCATATTTAAATACATGTGACACTTGATGATGTGGCCAAAATGTGTTGAAGACATGTGACTAAATTTGAATTTGGAATTATTCAAACTTAGTGAGAAGATATTTAATTAAACAAACTATTGACATTTGTTTAGAAGAATGTGGTTTAAGATGAAGAATTTAGAAAAGTGTGAACTATATAAATAAATTGAGAATTTATTTATAAGTAGATGAAATAAAAGGGGTCATTAATTAAATAACTAATATTTAATTAATTAATTGTCTTGACTGATTTTAGGTGTATACATTTTTTCCCTCTTTGAAGGAATGTGTTTACGTTGCTTCAAGAATAATTTGCTATTGATCTTTGACAATTTTTTTTATTTTTTATTTTCCGATGCCCGAGATGTTGATTTTCAGGTGATGATGGATATATGCCCCTCGAGAGATAAATTAGTGAATTTTTTTTTGAATTTTTAGGATTTTTTTTGAAATTTTTGAAATTTTGATGATTTTTCAATCATTTTAAAATTTTACAATTCAAAAATGATTTATCTCCCAAAAAATGACGTTTAAGCCACCAGGTGATGAAGTGATGAATTAAAGCCCCTTTGAAAATAAAATAAATCAATGCCACAAAATTTCCACTTAATTAACCTTTAAAAGGTTAAAAAGTTGGATTAAAAGTTCATTTGTGCATTTTCAATTTGAAGATTTGAGATTGATTGAGCAATCTAGCAATTTGGAGCAAAATGGTGATTCCTTATCATACACATCGATTCGAGCACGTTAAATGTCACAACCGCTCGGCAACATATGAACCTCCGGTATGTACCCCAAAAACCTCTGTCGTAAATTGTGCAATTCATTTTCCCGCTCTTTTTCCATGTTTGAATTTGGTTTTAAATATTATAGTGCATAGACCACCCGATGTAGTGCATAGATTAACTGTTCTAGTGCATAGAAAACTTTAGTGCATAGGATTAGGATTTTAGCACATAGGGTAAACAGATTAGCGCATCGGTTCATTCAGCGCATAGAGTAAATGATGTGGTGCATAGGTGCATTTAGCGCTTAGGTGAATTGAATTAGCGCATTGATGAGATGGTGTAGTGCATAGGATGATTTAGCATTTTGATAGAGGGGTTTAGCACATTGATCAAATTTGATGGCACATCCATTTGTTTGGTGCATTGAAACCATGTTTTAGTGCATACATGAAATTTTCTAGCACATAGAAAGACTATTTTAGTGCTTCAATGATATTTAGACCAAATTGATGAATTTTTTATCGAACTACTTATTTTTTGATGATTTTTTATCATGTCAACCTTTGATTTGATGATGATTGATGATGTTGATAGATTAGATGCTTTATCGATCTCATGATAGGTGAGATTCAATGATAGGATACTGATAATTGACCTCATGATAGGAGAGGATCAATGATAGTTTGATTGATTGATTGACCTCATGATAGGCGAGGTGCATTGATTGATTGATAAACCTAATGATAGGAAAGGTTGAATGATAGATTGATTGATAAACCTCATGATAGGTGAGGTTGAATGATAGATTGATGCTCACGAGATTTGATCAAAGTCTCACCAGAGCTAATTAGATTGATAAGTTGATTAATTTTGATTGATAGACAAGATTACTGATTTTCTATATTTTGTGATGATAAGAGCCTTTGACGAATCTGTAGATTTGAGAGTGCTTCCCTAGGACTTGGGATTTGATACCCTAGTTGGTACAAGTTGAGGTAGCTATTATTGCACAATTCAGATTGTCCTTGCTAATAGATATGCCCCAGATTAGGATTAATAGGGGTCTATTGACAACTTTAGTAGAGAGGTGGCATAGTGAGCATAACACCTTTCACTTACCCACTGGTGAGATGACAGTGACACCAGAGGATGTCCATCAGATTTTGTGGATACATGTTGTTAGAGAGCTGGTCTTATATGATTCTACTGAGCAGGGTGGGACTGATGCACTTCATAGAGTATTTGAGGATGATCGGATATGCGACTATGAGATTCCTTGGAGAGAGATGGTTGATGCTTATGCCACATTGTTGTATGTGCTTGTTGGATTCATTGGAGGGTTCCTTTGTCCTAATCGCAGATCAAAGGGACTTTTAGTTGGAAGGGGAAAAATTCTTGAGAGCATGATCGCTCAAGGTACTTGATATGCATGGGGATGTTGCATGCTTGCTCATTTGTACCATGATTTACACCAGGTTTTCTACCTTGAAGGGGCCAGTTTGTTAGTTGGGGTCACGTTGCTCCAGATATGGGCATGGGAGAATATAGCGATCACTCGACCAGTTGGAGAGAGAAAACATCCTACCATGAGGCCATATGTTCATGCTTATACAAGTCCATTTTCTCAGCCTAAGTTGGTAAAATTGGAGTATTGGAGGAGAGTACTTGATGATTTGGAGATGGTGACATGGCGGCTCTACCTTGATTGTGAGTAGTGGTTGGAGGATGACACTGAGATGTCATTTTTTTTCAATCTATGTATCTAATATGGAAGATCTGATTCATCATTGAGATATTTTTGTTGTGGAGGGTATTGAGGCAGTATGGCTGGGTATAGGGCATGCCCTAGGGAGTGGCACATTATGTGCTACAATAGATGGATGTGACCAAGTCGGGACCCACTTTGTCCTATGATGTTGTAGTTGCAAAGTTCCAGGGTCTACAGGCCATGATTTGGGAGATTGTTGAGGCTCTGATATTAGAGGAGTATGCTCAGTACCTCTTCTTACATCCATTCCCATGGATCTCAAGCCCAGATGAGCTAGTGCCATTATTAGATGATGCAGAGAGGATAGTAGTACATGGGTGTAGGCGGAGGAGAGATGGGGGAGATGAGGAAAAGGAGGCAAAGAGTAGTGATGACAAGGATGGAGATGGAGATGGAGGAGGCGAAGATGATGATGGAGGTGATGGTGACAGAGGTGATGGGGGTGGTGGAGGTCCAACTCTTGATGTTCGATACCTCAGAGTGCCTTGGAAGAGGCGATAACTAGTGGCTCTGCCCAGTAGCATGTAGAGATCCGATTACCCTCTCAGCAGCAACAAACTTAGATTGTTGCATTATAGGTACAGGTTCAGACATTTTAGGGTCAACTTGCATAGATGCAGGCTTTGCTAGCATAGATGCAGGGGAAAATATAGACACAAGTACAGGCCTAGGCTCAGATGTAGTCACAAATGCAGGCATAGATTACCACATTCATGGCTGAGAGGGACAACCTGATACAGCGGGTTGATCAAGTAGAGGGTATAGCAGAGAGATTGTAGAGATATTTTGAGGGAACTTGTATAGCAAACCACTTCAGAGAGGTACAACACTCTACCAGGGAGGCAAATTTTTATAGACTAAAGTATCATGAGGTCATTCCATCAAAGCGTCGAGAGAGCTATGCAAAGTCCTAGTCAGGTTGGTCCCAATCTTGAACCATGAGAAGAGGTGTTACACAACCACTTCTGAGAGATCCGAGAGATCCTAGTTTAGGTCCATCTGGTGGGGGAGGCATAGGTCCAGTGATGCTAGCACCATTTGGGGGGAGCACAATATAGCTTTGATGTGATGACAAATTTGTTGTATTTTGGGACATGATGTATACTTCTTGATTCAGTTGAGACACTATGATATACTGCTAGTTTTGATATTAATTTATCTCTTCATACCTTTGGATATACTTGTACAATTTGACATTATGATTTTTAGGTTATATGATATGCGGCGATGATTATTGATCTATGTGTTTATATGATTTATGATGGATGAATTTTATTTCTGCTTTATGATGGTTATGTGATGTTCTATATGATGATGGTATGATATGCTATGGATGCAAATGATGAAATATGCGTTATGATTTTATGATGCTTTATGAATGATGCCTATATGCTACATGTGATGGATCTTATTATGTCAATGAAATGTGGTGCATTTTATGTTTTTTTTTGTACTTTTCCCATGCAAATAAATGTTGCAATGAATGGATGAATGTATGATAATGTTAATGCATGAGTGAATGGATGAATGGAATGATCGTATGATGGTGCATAGTTCTATGTGTTTATGATGTTTATATGATGCTTATGTAATGATTATGTGATGTATGCAATAATGATATGATAATGCATGATTGATGATTCTATATGCCTAATGGATGATGCTTTATGCTATGTGAGATGGATTTGATTACGCAAATGATGTGTGACGTTTATGTGATGATTGTGTTGATCTAGTTAATCCTTTGTTAGTCTTAGATTTGAGTAATAACAAATTCATCTTCATTACTTGTTTTAGTTGTTCATAACAATGGAATTATATCCTTGTTGACCAGTCATGTTTCTTCAACAACTTTTTCTTCTTGGAAATCTTACTCTGTTGGATATGTCGTTCAACCTTCTTAATGGGCCATTTTCTTAATCCATTAATAATAGATGAAATGATTTTGATTAAGCAAGTGAGATGTAATGCACTTCTTTTTGTGTTTTCTGATGTGGATATTATGATGTAATGCATGGATGGATGAATGATGTGAAAATGCTTTCTAATGTATGCAAATGATGATGCAACTAATGTGCAATTATATGAGAATGATGTGTTTGTGGTAATGTCAAATGTACTCAATCCATTAGCACTAGAGATATCATCATTGTGAAATTTGTTTCAACCTTGGAAAACCCATAAATACATATGCAACACTGATTTGAATGCAATCTAACTTAACCATGCAGATCTAATATGCAAAGGTTGTCATCGTAATAGTTGATTTGTTGTTCTTTTTATCATCATTGAGCTTTTAAAATGTTGAAAGTGAGTACAAACATCGACGGTATAATTAGACCATGATGACCTGAGTACTACTTCCATGATTTTGATATTACAAGTTAACCCAAGCATCAAGGTATAATTGAACAGAGATGACCTGAGCATTTCTTGTGTAAACAAACAAGAGTTAATTATTTCCCTGTGCAAATCTAGAATGTCATCAGTGATATTTTGTAGAGCACATCTCATGGAAATTTGCATAGTAACAGTGATCAACTCACAGACAATAGACAAAGAAAAAACATACTCCTTCATGGCTACTCTAGTTCAATACATCATCAAGTTGCTCTAGAGATATGACAACAAAAATCAAAGTATAACAGTTGAAAAAACATGTCAAAGTGATAAAGTCATGATTAAGAAGGAACATCATCCATTTAAAGTTTTCTTTGGTTTGATTGTTTTGGCTATTTGATTTGGATGGTTGATGTGTTATTGATTGTGATTGATGTTCAATGTTGGGTTTTACTGTGATTGTTGTGTAGTCTTACTACTATTTGTTTGTTGGTTTAAGCTCAAAGTTTATTGCCCCCAGTGAGTTCGGGATTTTTCCCCTAGTCTAGGGTGAGACACGACTGTGATGCTAGGATATGTACAATGAGGCTTTTTTATGAAAGGCAGGCGAGTGGTGAAAGTGAATGGTTGGAATTCTCAAATAGATGGAAAATATAACCTATCACAAATAGCACCTATTGCCAGGTTTTCACTACTTGCTTTTATTGCATTTTTTCAGATTTTTTGATTTTGTTTATTTTTTCACTTTTTTAGTATTTTTCTCTTTTTCTAATTGTTTTTGTTGTCACCAAGATGCCTATTTTCTAGGTTTTTGATAGGATTTTTAGTGATCAACTGCATGCTGACGACGCTCATCCAACAGTTACAACTCTTGTAGCCTAGAGATCTGATAGTCTTCATCTGAAATGATCCCCTTTAGTGACACATGAAGTAATGGTAGCTCAACCTCAATAGGTAGAATGGCCTCTGATCCATAGACTAGATCATAGGGTGTGGCTCTTGTCGAGGTGAAGATGCTAGTTCGATAAGCCCACAAAGTAGGGTTCAGTTGAATGTGCTAATCACATCTAGCATCATTGACAGTTTTCTTCAAGATTTTCAGAATGGTTTTGTTTGAGGCCTCTGCTTGGCCATTTCCTTGAGGATAGTATGGTGTAGAAAACTGATGTTGGATATGAAACCTCTCACAAAGTTCTTGGACATCCTGATTCTTGAAAGGTCTGTCATTATCTGTGATAATGGATTGAGGAATTTCATACTGACATATGATATAATTGAGGATGAAGGATGCAATTTTTTTTCCTATGATGGTGGTTAAGGGAACATCTTCGATCCACTTCATAAAGTACTTTGTGGTTGTGATGATGAACTTGTGTCCATTTGATGAAGATGGATGAATTTTCCCTACAAGATTGAGTGCCCACTGATAGAAAGGCCATGTTGAGGTGAATGGTTGTAGCTCTTATGCTGGTGCGTGTATCAAGTTTCCATGAATTTGACATTTTTGACACTTTTTGGCATATTGAAATGACTCCTCCATATTCGGCCAGTAATACCCCAAACATACGATTTTCTTAGCTAAAGTTAGGTCACTTGAATGTCTGCCATATATACCTTCATGAACCTCTTGTAAAGTAGTTTTAGCTTCGTTACCTTCAAGACACCGAAGGAGAGTACCATCAAGACCTCATCGGTAAAGTACATTGACTATCAAAGTATGTCGAGTTGCTTGTCGATTAAAGTTTCATTTTTGGTTTCGGGATAAATTGGGTGGGAGGGTATTTTATTTTAGATAGGTGTAGATTTTCCCATAGGTAGAAGCATTAGCCTCGGTTATATGGTATATGACTTGGGATTCGGGGATATCATAGGTGAGGTTAAACAAATGTTCCACCATGAACTCATAACGGGCTCACTTTTCAAGTAATTGTAAGAGAGAAGCAATGGTTGCCATACCATCTACAACTTTGTTGTCACCTCTAGGACTTTGCTCAAATTTGATCTCCACAAAGTAATTTTTAAATTCATCAACCATTCTTTTATATGGCATCAATTTATCATCTTTTGTTTGGTAGTCATCATTCACCTGATTAGTGACTAGTTGAGAATCACCATAGGCATGCAACTCTGTGATCTTCCATTCGACTACTACTTTGATTCCAATGGTCAATGCTTCGTACTCAACTGTGTTGTTAGTACAAGGAAACATTAACCTATAGTACTTTTGGAATGGTGTGTCCTTGAGGCGTGACAAATAATATTCCTGTGCTTGATCCATGTTGTGTGTAAGATCCATCAAAATATAACATCCACTATTGTGTTGACACTGTTAGAACATCTACGTCTAGAAATTCAATGCTCATTGGGTGATCATTTTGTAGTGGTGCTTCAGCTAGTTGATCTATTATGGCTTGACCTTTGATTACTTTCCTATCCACATACTTGATAAACTTGCTCAATATCATTACCCATTTGGCTAGTCTTCCTGTCAGGGCAGCTTTGCTGAGTAGGTACTTCAATGGATCAATTTTAGCTATGAGTTTGATGGTGTGAGTCAACATGTAATGTCTTAATTGCTAGGTAGAAAATAATATCACCAGACAAGCTTTTTCAATAAATGTGTAGTTGATCTCATAACCATTCAAAGTTATGTTGATGTAATAAATAGCCCTTTCCTTTCCTGTAGAGTCTTCATGTGCCAGCAGGGCGCCCGAAGATACTTTCGTTGTTGCAATGTAGAGTAATAATGGCTTTCCTTCAGTTGGTGGTACCAGTATGGGTGGAAACATCAAATATTGTTTCAGTTGATTAAATGTTGTTTCACACTTTTCATCCCATTTGAAAGAGACATTCTTGTGTAGTAAGTGATTGAAAGGATGAGTTTTATCAGCCAGTTGTGCGATGAACCTCCTAATAGACTAGAATCGTCCCTGTAAAGATATGAGTTGGCTGATTTTCTTTGGAGGAGGCATCTCCATGATGGCTTTGACCTTTGTAGGATCCACCTTGATGCCTTTAGATGATACTATATATCCCAAAATTTTGGCTGATGTCACGCCAAATACACATTTCTTGGGGTTTAACCTCACATTGAATTTCTCTAGTCTGGTGAAGATCTTGTCTAAAATTTCTAGATGTCCCTCTCTAGTGAATGATTTTTCCAACAAGTCATTAGCATAGTCTTCCATAAAGGTGTGCATCATGTCATTGAAGATGATTTTCATCACTCTCTGATATGTGGCTCCAGCATTTTTCAATCCAAAAGGCATCACATTCTAGCAAAATGTGCCCCAAGGACATGTGAAGGTTGTTTTCTCTTGATCCTATGGTGCTATCTTTATTTGGTTGTAACTTTAAAATTCACCCATAAGCGATAGCATTGCATGACCTACTGTCAAATCTACGATGATGTCAATGTTAGGCAAAGGAAAGTTGTCTTTTGGGCAAGCCTTGTGAAGATCCTTGAAGTCTGTACATATCTTGATGCTTTTGTCTAGTTTTGAAACTGGCACAATATTTGATATCCACTTGACATAGTCAATAGGTCTGATAAATCCCACATCCAGTAGCTTCTTCAATTTAGCTTTTACCAAGAGGGTGATATGGGGATGCATTTTTCTCAACTTTTGCTTCACTGGTTTCACCACAGGTGGTAGTGATAAATGATGCATGATAAGATCTGGATCTATTCCTGGCATGTCAGTGTAGGACCAAGCAAAGTTGACTTGCCTCTCTTCAAATAATTTAGTGAAGCTGGGTTTTTCTTCCTCTAACACGGATGCTGCTAGATGTAGAGTCTTGATTTTTTCATCTGTGCCAACATTGATGGATTGTGTGGGCTCAATCAACACTGAAGTTCTCTCTTGATAGTACTCAAGAAGAGTGTCAAATATCCCATCGTTTGGTTCCTTAGAGAGGTTTTCATTGTCAGATGCACTCTTTATTTTTACTTTTTCTTGATCTAATACTGCCATTTAAATGGTTTTCACCATTCGATCAATTTTTGATATTCATTGTTTTGCAACTAAGAGATTTGGCACTCCCCTTTGTCTGAAGCTTCATTATGATATTTTCTGGTGGAACATGTTTCAATATTTTTAGAGCAAAGGAATTTTACAATGGCGTCATCGTTTGGAAAGACAGGTATGTCAAGCAACTCATTTTGGTCCCATTCAATCAATTCAGGGTGTATCAATGGCAAGGAATCGTCAAATTGGCTAAGGTCAAAAGGGGTAAGTGTCATAATGGAAACATTGTCAAAGTGTTTGATAGCAATATCGAGGTCTACTCTCTTCCGAAGTATCTATCTCACTCGAAGTATGATTGTCTTCACTTGAGTCATCGATATGTTGTGATCCAATTTCAAGTGGTCTAGAACTCAAGCTCTATCCCTCCATATGTGTTGGTGTATACTTTTGTATCACATAAATTCCCTTATCATGACAAGACTCTTCAGAGAGGTAATCCCATTCATATTCATTGGAATTTGTTTCAAAACTATCTCTCAATTGGAGGATTCATTCAACAACCTACTGCTTGGTTTCTTCTTTTGAATCTTCTCTATATCCTAGTCTCGTCTTGTCCTTAGAATTCATTGTGATGGGCCATATTGGTTTTATGATGCCTTCTTTTTTTAACCAATAGGACCTTTTCCCTCATATTCTATTTTTTCTAGGATTATATTCCCTTTTCCATATTGCTCTGTTTGTACATTAGAGGTTGATGCTTGTGATTGTTCTTCATCCTTGTACAACTAATTCAAAACCTCCTTGTCTTTTGATTCATCCACTAAAGTGCTCTCTTTTACAAATTTTTCCCCAAATAGTGTGGTTGGTTGTGAAGATTTTTGTCTTGATGTGGATGACCGCCCATATGACTTAGGAGAAGATAAGAGTTGTGATAGACACAATGATTGCTCAAATGAGTATTCCCTCATGCCTTTATCTTTCAATTGAACCTTTTCAACCTATTTTGATAAGGATTTTAATTGTCTTTCATGATCTGAAGGAGTAGAATCACTAAATCCTTTGTCTTTTGATTGAACTTTCTCCTCAAGTTGATTTGATAAAGAACTTGATTGACCTTCGTGGCTTGATGGAGTGGAATCACTAATACCTTTATCCTTAGATCGATCCTTTTTCTCAACCCATTTTGACAAGGAATTCAGTTTTCTTTGATTGTTAGATGAAATAAGAGGTGTATCTTCCCTGTTGTGTGGTACAAAAGTATCTTGGGTTGTTCTAAGTGTGTTGCAATATTGGGGATTGTTGGAATCAACTGAAATAGTGATTTCTTTCCCATTTAAAGGAAATTTCAAACACTGATGATACATTGAGGGCACTACTTGCATCTCGTGAATCCACAAACATCCCAAGAGTATGTTGTATGTCAACTCCTTGTATAACACTTGGAAGACTATATCCTTAACAACTGGGCCTACTTGAATTGGTAGAAAAATTAATCCTTGGGATGATCTCTCTTCATCATTGTAGGCTTTGATAGTAATTTTCCTTCTAGGATCAATAGCATTTTTTGAATATTCAAGTGCACAGATGAGTTTTAAAGTACAAATATTTGGGCTAGCTACACCATCTATTAGAATACATTTGACGTGGTGTTTGTTAATTATAACCTCAATGTGGAGGGCAGTGTTATGCAGATGGGTGATTGATACATCATCATGTTCAAAAAATGATAGGCAATGAGGTGCGGCCAAGTGTCCCACCATAGCTTGAAATTGGAAAACTTTCGGGTTATTTGGTACAGTGGTGGCTACTAGGGCTTGTTCCAGGATTTCTTTGTGCATTGGTGAAATCTTGAGAAGCTCCAATATGGATATTTGAGTGGGTATTTTCTGCAATTGATCAACTATGTTATATTGTGTTGTAGGGACAACAGTTGCTTTGGATGTAGAGGAGGCAACTCCTTTCAATGTCATTTTAGCTTGCCCTCTTGTGATTATGTTGACTAGTGGATCATCTTGCATTTCTCTGATTTTAATGACATTAATTTATTTATCACTTTCGGAAATGTTTGTAATAGGATTTATTGGTGTAATGTCATTAATATGATGTGGTTTGGTGTTGATATCATGGTGATGAGTTTCAACTGTAACAATGTTTCTTTGGCCCTTGATTTTGATTTCCTCGGTTTGATCTTCAACTACCTCAACACAATGATTGGTAGAATCATAAATATAGTTCACTTTTTTGCCCTTGGTATTTGATAAGAAGACTCCCCTTTTTTGTAATTTGGTAAGGGATTCTTGAACACTCCATGATCATTGTGTTTGGGGTCCTAAAAATATGCTCTTGTTATCAATCAAGTCTCATATCAAATGTTCCAATTGCATGCAATAATTGGTTTTATGCCCTTTGTTTCTGTGAAAGTCACAATAATGTGCATCACTCCACCATGAAGGTTTAACTTGTGGTTCCCAATTTCTTGCCTCTGGTAATGTTATAACCTTGGTTGCAAGAAGTTCCTTCAGTGCTGATTCTAATGATTGTCCCAAAGGTGTGAATCTTCTTCGATTTGAGGATGTTCGATATGGTGGTCTTCTAGATTCAAAATTACCTTGATTGTTGTTTTGATTGACATTTTGGTTATTATTTTGATTGTTGGTTGGATTGTTGTTTTGATTGGTTTTGGTGGCAGTTGTTGTCAAGTTGAAAACTAGTTTTGCATTTTGTGTTTCAGCTACACTATCATTGTTACCAGCATTTTTGTTTCTTTTCCAAAACTTTGGTTTATCATTGCTATTATAGTTATTAGAGGAGCTTGATGTGTTGTTTTCATTGTAAATTTTTATGACTCCTCTTTTGACGAAAGCTTCTTCGATTTTGATTCCATTTTCAATCAATTTATCAAAGGTAGGTGGGAATTGTAATTCTAATCTATAGCTCATCTTGTCATTTAGGTTATCAATAAATATTTCCATCTTTTCCTTTTTAGGTACAGGATGAAAATATCTTGCAAACAACCTTCTCCATTTTTGTAGAAAAGTGAGGAATGATTCACTTTTTTCTGTTTCAAGTTGCAAAGGTCTTTCATTGTTATATCATGTTGGATGTTATAAGAGTACTGAGTGATGAATTTGTTAACCAACTCTTCAAAGGTTTTAATTGGGGGTGCAAATTTGGAAAACCATTCAAGGCATTGTCCACCTAGACTTCATGGAAACAATCTCATCAAGTAAGTTTCTTCGTGTGCAAATTCAAGACTCATGGTTCTAAATTCTCTCACATGATCTATTGGATCAATTTTACCATTGTATTTATCATACTTTGGGAATTCACAATGTTTGGGAAAAGGAATCATGTTGATATCTTGATCAAATGGATATGGGAAAATGTCTTGTATCAAGTATCGTTCCCCTTTGCATGTCAAGAATATGTTGTTGGAGGTTTTTCATTTGATGAGTTAAGGCAACTAGTTGTTTTGTATCTTGTGAATCATTTTCAGGTTTTTTAAGAGGTTCTTTCAATTGATTAACATCAAAGTCATCAGCCAATTTCACACCCTATTTAGCCAGCATTAGGAGGTATTTTCCCCATTTCTTTCAAAAATATTTTCTAAGTACTTGTGGAAATTTGGATCTTGTTAAACATGTTGGATGTCTTCCTCAGTCATTTCTTCACCTTTAGTGTTGTGGATTCCATGGAAAGTATTTTCTTCAGGTTCATCCATGGTGTTTTGAGTTTCGATGTTTGGAGTTTCAAGTTCTTTTTCCATGAGTTTTTTCTTTTGTAATATTGTTTGAATGGGCATACAAGGGTTATAATTTAACTAAACTTTTGATCTTTGTTTGGAAGAGTGCCAAAGGATGAAAACTAAGTCAAATAGAATGACAAATTCTATTGATAAGACTAAGTTTAATCTAATTATATAGCTTTGTTTCATGATGAAAGGATGACAAATCCTGATGATGAAACTTGGCTTAATAATCAGAGATGTGATAGATTTGATGATTTAGGCACTTTAAGATGTTAGATCTTGGTTTAGTTTGAAGAATTCCACTTGTAGAGGTTATTTTTAACAAGTTTTAGACTCTGTTGTACCTGAGGAATGATTTTGTTTTGGGAAATATTTTGAATTTTGGTTCAAACTATGGAACAAGGGATACATTTAACTCTCTATTTTTGAATTTAATGGATGCACTAAAATAGAGTGTGGATGGGCTAAAATATTGCACTGATGCACTAGAACAAAGAATGAATGCATTATAAGACTACATAGATGTGCTAAAATAGAGAATGGATGCACTAGAAGACTACACTGATGCACCAGAAAATGACCTAGATGCACTATAAAAGAGGTTGGATGCACTAAAAGATGGACTCAATGCGTTGAAAGATAGACCAGATGCACTAGAACAGAGGTTGTATGCACTAAAATCCAAAAAAAAAATGCACTAAAGGAATGTCTTAGATGCGCTAGAAAATAGACTGAATGTGCCAGGAAAAGATAGGGATGCGCTAGACTAACCCTAAGTATGATGATTTCAACTAAGTGATATGGATGTGTATGCACTAAAAGATGTCGCAAATGCACTAAAACAAGACTCGAATGTGCTAAAACAGTGTATGGATGTGCTACAAGATTGCACAGATGCACTAGAAAATGCAATGAGTGTGCCAGAACAGTGAATGAATGCGCTAAACTGAAAGTTTTCAATGTTTTTGACAGTTTGTCTAGTTGTTTTGCTTTGAATTTGGGTGTTTCCAAGGTATGATTTGTTGATCAATGAATTTTTCTTGGTTTTCAGTTTACAAATTGTGGGAATTAAATGCTTAAATGGATGATTTTCTCGAATTATGACTCCAAACATAGCAACAAGTTGTCAAACAATTTTTTTCACCTAGGAATTGAACATTGAGTGTGTATTCAAGAATTTGGTCTGATTCTTTCAATTTCCACGGGTATAACACAAGAGAAGAATTCAAATACTTTTCTATTCTCAAGGGTCACTTAAAATACTACAACCCACATCTTAAAACCATGTCAGCTCACACAACCATGTCACCCCCTAGAGGGCACCCATTTTTTTTCCTTTCCGGGGTCTTAACCAAAGCCAAATCCTCCACTTTTGGCCAGTAATCCCTGATGGTTATATGGTGAGTATCTTGGGGGCATATTCTTCCCTCCCCTTGCACTGTGATATAGAAAGTGTGCGGAAACTGACTCGATTGGCTTCTACACTAAGGTTTGTAGTAAGGGTTTATGTTCGGTGCGAAAATAAATAAACTCCCTCAGGAGACCTCCCAACCTTTAGAATAAAGGCTTTGGGTATCGTTATCTTGCACACTATTGTCAAATTGCAGACTTTCCCCGAATTCGCTTTTGATTATAGTGGGTTGGAAAACTTGGCTTTGGTTGTTTCCACTTAGGTCGTTCCCGTAGGATGAGTACTTTTTCCCACTCTAACAAGCCTTCTAAAGGTGTTAGTAAAGCATAAAATAGTGATTTTTGCATTTTGGTCACCGAGTTAAGGGGAGAGCATAGGCTTATCACTTCAAGCACAAAAGACAAGGGGTTCTTTAACCTTTTAATTAAACTAGGCTCCTAATTTAAGTAAAAGAAGACGATAAAAGCTCCAACCCCTACATACATCATCATTAGTTGCATAAATTTGTCTTTGACTAGTGTATCATGCACCTACAACATAGAAAACATTAATTATTTCTCAAAATTTTAAGATTTTGCAAATTTAAATAGATGCACTAAAACAGTCATCCCATGTGCTAAAATATCAGTTCTATGTGCTAAAAGAACTATTCAATGTGCTAAAAGAACTATTCAACGTGCTAAAAGAACTAATGTATGTGCTAAAATAATCTATGAATGCACTGAACTATTTATCAAAAGCACCGAAAGACCCCCTGAATGCGATAAAACATGTGTTGGATGCACTGAAATATTGTTTGGATGCGTTCATAATAGTTATTAGATGTGCTGGAAGATCTTTTGGATGCGCCGTAACAAAGTTTGGATGCGCTAACATAATTTTTGTATGCGCTGAAAGAACTCACGGTCATGCTAAAATAATTTCATGTCTAGAATCTGCAAAACAACTTTTCCAAAAAAAATTTAAAATGGGGTTGAACCCCACACTGGGTGCCAATTTATGTGTGAGGTAAAATGTGTAAAGTAAACAAGGTCACACAAGCAATGAGATGTATTACATTAAAGATTTGAATCACAAAATTAACCAAATTAAAACAAAACAAATCTCTAAAATTGTTTCATTTTTCTCTATTCTCAAGGATCCTTTAAATCATTAGTGCTCTTAGATTTGTATATGCACTATGACTTGTTTGGATGACAACCTAAGAAATGAGATGTTGTAAGATGCAAGAAATTAATTCCTACATGAAGTATAAACTATGTGATTGATGCCATGATGCTATGATATTAATGTTGTGATAAAATGAAGAGTATGCTATGATAATGATGCTAAATGCTATGGTGGAAATGTTGTATGAAAGCTAAGATGATAACTAAAATGAAACTATAAACTAAGACGTGATTCTAAACTAAAATGATTCTACAATGCTCAAATGATAAACGCTAAATTGCTCTATGCTCACTAAATGCTCTCAATATTTATGCATAATAAGTTTACTCAAAGATGTGATGTAAAATGTTGTAGAATGGACTTGTATTTATAGGATTTCCAAAACATCTTGTGATGTGGTAGCAACCAATGGTCGAGATATCAGCATGAGAGATGAATGGTGGAGATGGAAGAATCATGGAGGATGTTCCCTTGACCAAGGACAACATGCCAAATGTATGAGAGAAAAAAATGTGTGAGATTGCCAAGTGTCCAAAGTTTGTTTTGGAATTGGTTGAGAATAATGCAATTTAAATATTAGGCATATTTAAATACATGTGACACTTGATGATGTGGCCAAAAAGTGTTGTAGACATGTGACTAAATTTGAATTTGGAATTATTCCAACTTAGTGAGAAGATATTTAATTAAACAAACTATTGACACTTGTTTATTTAATTAAATTTAGAAGAATGTGTTTTAAGATGAAGAATTTAGAAATGTGTGAACTATATAAATAAATTGAGAATTTATTTATAAGTAGATGAAATAAAAGGGGTCATTAATTAAATAACTAGTATTTAATTAATTAATTGTCTTGACTGATTTTAGGTGTATATAGATAACACAAGATTGATTTCTTTAAAGGATCATTTTGCGGTAAAATTACCCACTACAGGATCTCCATTTAGATCAAGTGTTAGTAAATAACTTTCACGTTTGATTTCATGGTGCTTTAATTTCCCAATTTTCAACAAAATCCATTTGATTAAAACTTTGGGTTCGAGCTTAGGTACTTCTTACTTCACTACCTACGGTAAATTAGGTTATGGAAAGAACACTTTATCGAGCCAAAACCTCAGTACTGGATGCTTTACTTTACTAAATGCGAAACATGCCTAAGTGAAATCCTTGATCTTGTAAGACTTAAAATTCTTGAAAACCCAACTTTCAACTTTGAGTAGCTTCTAATGGATAAAAAAATGTTACTTCCTACTACCCTCTACATTTTCCATAGAATTGGGTGAATTTTACCACTCCTTCCAAACCATGAAAAATAAAAAAGAAAGGGGTCTCTATTTTGCATGAGCAAAATGGGGCGTGTTGTGAGACCACACAAGACTATGTGGGGGCTTGTGTTTTCCAAACCCCAATAAATTCTAAGAGGAATTTTAATCTAATGGGGTGGCGATTATCATTCATACTTGCTAAGGGGTTTTTGGAAAAGGCACAGGAAAGGGATGGAGAAAAGGAGAGTGTTGTTTTTTCTTTTTCATGGTTGCCTTGTCCATTCTTAGAGCTAAAATCTCCTTATGAAATTTTCTTTTATTATAATTTTTCATTGGTGTTGCACTTGCAAGTGTTAGTAAAATTTGGTGTGATTTTAGTGAAATTTTGGTCATGCATGAGCATGCAAATCTATTCTTGTGTGAGGGAAACCATATCTTATTTCTATTTTCTTTTTCTTTTTCCTTCTTGTAATTGTAATAAAATCATAGGGTTGTGGTCAATTATGTGTGGGGAACTTAGCTATGAGTTATTCATGTTTATGTAAACTAATTGTTGAGGTTTATTTTGGATTCTCCCAGCTCAGAGGAATGGTGAGAGCCTTTATGGCTTGATGACCCATTTAGTTTGGGTGGAGATCTTCTTCCTCCTTGGTTGTTATTTTAACAAGAATTAATATTTTGTTGTTGGGAAATCTTCTCTTGAATTTTTCCTCTAAATTATGAGGTTTATAAATAAATCATACAAAAAAATAAAATATGTTCATATTTGTAAATTAAGTTTGTGAAACTAGTGTAAAGAATAGGTACTAAGATGTTCTTGACTATAATTTTTAACATATTTAGAGAATTGATAGTACCCTCATAAGACGAGTGAAATAATTCCTTTGTTCTGCTATTTTATGATGTGAATAATGTCAATATGGTGTCATTAAAACATTTCTAAAGAAATAATTGTGTTCCCTCAATGAATGTAAGAAAAAGAAAAGAAAAACAAGAAGAAAAGTTATTTTTTTTAAGTAGATCATATCGTTAAGAATATGGATGTGACAAATTCAATGTACGGCATGTTCATGTAGTTATTACAGATGAAGATAATGAAGAAGGAATGTATTACTATTTGTACCATTGTATTGAGATAAAGAAATAAATTGAGAGCCCTTATTATGGATGGATAAGACATTGGGTATCCTATAGGGTTGGTGGTTGTTACTAGAATATGACTTATAAAGTACCCAATAAAGAAGTTTGTTGTGTGGTCATTCAATGACTTTGAAATATGTAAGATAATTCTTTATTATTCTATTTTTTTATAAAATCAAATGTTTAATTGATCAAACATGAGGGTACACCATTGAATAAGAACTTGTGAAAAAAAATTGAGGTTGACCATAAAGTAATACATGCCACCATAAAGAGTAGAATATATTTGATTGTTTATCGTATTGAATTGATGAAATGAGATATGAGTTATATAATATATTTTTATTTTCTTTTGGTTTTTTTCTACTAATGCTATTAATATAGGTTAGTGATACCAAACAAGCATCCGCCTCTCATGTGTGGTTTTTCTAGTAGATATTTTTATATTCTTAAAGTGGAGAGAGGCTTTAAAAACCCATAATAAACTCACAATTATAAAAATAATTAGCAATAAACTCACTATGCAAAGCAATTAGCATTGAACAATAATTTCATATTCTCTCTCCCCCTCTTTATATCCATATTTTTCACCCTTTATCTTTATGTTTCTCTCCCCCTCCCTCTCTATTTCTCTATGCCCATCCCACTCTTATATTTTCAATCCTTTATTGCATTATAGTCTCCTTTTAAACATTTTGTTCTACCACATTTGAGTTTAATCACAACTATCTATAGTTCAACTCAACCTAGATCAAGCAATAGTGTTCCCTACCCTCTTTTAAATTCATCATCTAATTTGAAATGAATTATTTTTTCCTTAAGCTTACCCTGCCTAAATCCTATGAGTAATTATTTTCTCTGTTGCATGCTCATGTATCAATTTTATATTTATGATTCTTTACCTCTAACTAATTGTGAAAGAAGTCTTATAAAAATTATCGGTGAATTCACTCCCTCAAATATTTACACATTCAATTTTAAGTGGCATGAGTTAAATAGAGGGAGGGAGTTCATATTAATTTTATTTTTTCATCTATAGGGTTAAATACTAAGGTCTGTTATTTTTGGTTTATAGTTTAAGTGTCATATGTTGAAGGTTAAACTTTCAATACTTAGTTAGGGGGGAGAGAGGAAGTGAGTAAGAGAGTAGGAGAGAGAGGGAGAGAGATAGAGAGTTAGCAATAAAGTGGAAGAGAGGAAGAGAGGAACTTGGGGGGGATTTAGGGAGGGAGTTCACACATCCAATTTTAGGTGCATAATTTATAGAGAGAGAGGGTAGTTCTTTCTCTTACCTTCATCATAAATGGTTCAATTTTCTTGAATTCCTATTTGAATAAGTTTTCATGAACAAAGAACTCATCATAGGCATTTTATCTAACATCCCTAAGATCTCTAGCTCCTTCAAATTTATCTCATTTTATATGATGTTTCTCTACTTGATATGGTGAGAATGTAATCATGGCATGTAAAGGTTCATCATGAGGAACAAAATATACAATCACCTCAATGACCTTATAATCAACAAGATGAGAAGTTTAGGTCTAAATTCCTTTAATAACACTCACTTATATAGGATTGGATGACACTAAGAGTGATTTTTTTTAGGTTATGTTGATCACAATGTTAGTCGCAACAACAGTGCAGATAAAATCTTCATAGGCAAACCATGAAGAACCTATCTTTACTTGAAACACTGAACCAGGGAAACCTAAAAGGAAATGGGTTTTCTAGGGAAAAGGTTGACTTAGCTTAATCCCAAGGATTCGGTAGTAAGGTCTTGACCATACTATGTTTTCTTCAGGGTATGATGTGATATTGTTGTTAATCTCAAGGGGTCTATGGTTATCTCCAATTTTTATAAAAGAATTATAAGTATCAAATGGAAGATTTTCAATCCGATCATTAAACAATTTCATGAAATTGATAGATTTACAATAATATTTTATGAACATCAAAAAACTTTGCTATCACTTAAGTAGATTTAGCTTTAAGCATTCTACAATTTCATGGAAATGAAATATTTGAAATAATATTTCCATTCATTCATCTCTTTTTTGGAACATTTTTTGAAATTTAACATCTAATCTAAAATAAAGCATCAAAATACTTGAAAAATAAAATTGTTCCCAGGTATTCTCCACGCATGTCCCAAGATATAATCAAATCAAATAAAACCACTCTATACTTCACTAGATTGCTTCACAACTAGGCATATAATGGTGAAGGCTTTTAAAGAGAGAGGGTTTAGTTTGGACATCGAGTAGGTTTTGTATGCACCCTTAAACGATGCAACATATAGTCTTGTCTGGTTGAAAGAACAAACCAGCTACAAAAGATTCATTAGATAGGTAGCTATCAAAATGGCTTTGATATTGATCAATTTCTATGTGCATCAAAGTTTTTAATCTAGAATGATTCAGAAAAGAGGAAAAAAGAACAAAACTTAAAAGAAGTTTTGGCTCTTTTGACATCCACAAATTTTGAACTTAACTTAAAAAGAAGTATCCCCTGGCCTTTTATAGAAACAACATGCAGGTAGGATAAGACAAATACATGAGAGGAAATCCAAGGGACAAATCACATCAAGGAACATGGAATATCACAACTGGTAAGAGAATTGCAAACGAAGTCAAAGGAGGTCAACCTTTGTCTACACATTGAAATCCTTCGGGTGTTTCATCTTCTTATTATCACCAGGATAATAACTTGAATCCGGATAGTATGTAGGAACTTTCCCATATATTCAAAATGATTGCTTTATCATATTGTTCCTACATTTTGGTTCTGCCTCGGGCTTTCTACTCTCAGGAATGGGCTTCCCCGGAGGTTGGCACTTTCCTTCACCACATGTGTAATACCAAGATCTCTAGTATTTTGACAACTCGAGCTCCTCCTTCGCATAATTTCCCAAAATGTGTAGCCCAATCTAGATATGATTCTATCCGTGATCCAAATTTTCCTGACCATCCATACCCAAACTTTGCATCGCAATCTACAATTCCAACTATTAAATCCCTTTTAAAACATTTATAAAAATCTCATGTAAATAAAACCATCATTTTGAATCCATTATAAATAACATGCTTTCATAAAATATCATATGTTCTCGCATAATTATTCCTTTTAGTTAGGTTACTGGACCACCAGACCTTTTGGATAACATTAAAATTTTGAAACTTCACTTTGCATTGCTACTCGGTACCCGGTACCCAATGTTCATCTTTTACCCATAATTTTCCTAGACCTCGGCCTTTACCAAAACTTCAAAACATTGGGCCTCTACTCCTGGATTGCAGCACTTTGTTCAACACCTTGTGTTACCTTTTACACTTCTGGTTTTCCCGATTCTCGGTACCCAGTACCTGAAACACTTGAATTACGAAGTACTTTTTTAAAAGATTTCTTTTTTCTTTTCACTTCTGGTGATCTTTCCAACTAGCTAGCACCTACCATAAGCATTAATTTTCACTTGGGGTCCCCAAGTCTTACAGTTTTGGGGGGTGTTGTGAGACCACATTACAGGTTCCACTTTTTTTCTAAAAATTGGTTGATCAATACACCCTTGCCTATCAACTTCTCTTGATTTTTCATGGTCTAAGTGGAAGCCTCAAAAATATCTTGGGTTGAAGCTCTCTTCAAGACCAATTTTAGAAATTTAAGATCTTACTAGTATTTTGTAAAACTAGGGCAATCAATATATGAAAAATACTTTTTTAAAGAGAATATAAACTATAGAACACTAATCCAAATACTTGCAAAACACAACAAATGAATACATTAGGAGATCAAATGCAAGTAAGAACAAGGATTCCCCATGAAATCCATTAGCAAAGTTTAAAATAGGAAATGAGACAAGAATAAAATGAAAGAGTAATAAAGCAAGCTAAATCCTATTGAAGACAATACAAACTCTTGATCTGGGGGAATTGGTGCCAATTTGATGTGAAAATTGGCCCTTTCCCAACTCCAATGATGCAAGATGAATGTTGATGAATGATCCACTTTGATGAAGAATGGTGAGTGCTCCAATAGAAAAATCTACATAACCTAGCTAAGATTCAATGATAATGGATGAGAATTGCTAATGATTTGAGCATAGTAAGTTTACTCAAATTGTGGATGCCAAAATGAGGAGATTAGCCTCTTATTTATAGATTGACAAGTTGAAAGCATGCCCAAAATAGAGCAATGTGGGACTAATAATTAGCCAATGACAAGGTGCCACTTGTCAACATGTGAATGGAGGAAGCTTGAGCACATTTTGATCAATGTGCAAGTTTGAAGTTTGAAATTTGAATTTGATGAGATGACATGTTTAGGGGGATGAAAGATGAGTTAAATGCCAAGTGGGAGACATGTAAGAGACAATGTAAGAGCTTTAAATGCTTTGTTGGATGGACAAGTCATTTTGGGGAGATTTCAAACTTGAGGAATATTCCATCTTTGATGTCTTTTGAATGAAAATAGATGATTTATAAATCAGCTAAATGATTTAATTGTGCAAGTTGCAAAATCTAGAGGATTTGAGGATTAGATTAGGATTAATTGGGATTTGATTAATTTAAGAGGGATTAGATTGATTTGACTATTTGATTTAGATTTGTGGGTTGAAATAAATCAAAAGAGATAAAATCATTAAGACATAGTTAAATAAATATTTTGATTTATTTAACCAAAGTGATATTGGATTAAATTAAATAAATGTTTGATTTATTTAATTTAATTAGATGAACTTTATAGATTTAATTAAATAATATGGATTATTTAATTAAATAAAGATAGGAAGATGAAATGACCTAGCTAGTTACGAGACAATGATTTAATTAAATTGAGGGATTTATTTAATTAAAGGGGAATTATGATGACTTTTAATCAAATAAAGGCTATTTGATTAAATGGTTAGATAGAGGGATAATTCAGGATCGCGGCAATGTTAGTAGATTAGGATGGGAAAATGTGATATCAATCTCATTTGATGTCTACATAAACTATTCAATAATGGCCTATAACATGAGTTCATTAAAGTAATATTATTGGATGTCATGGGACTCCATGAAATACTCCTTTAACAAATGAATGATGACCAAGTAAGTGCCCATCATACCTCCTTAAAAATCCTTCCTAGATCGTCATTAAATATTGTTAACAATCAATAATAATCAATGGTTGTTAGTCAAATATGATAAGATCAATGGTGCTTCCAATTACAAAAAATTTAAAGAAGTGGGAAAGGTTTTTGATTTAAACCAATGAGAAATAACATGAAATACTTGAAAAAACATACTTGTAGCACATGATAATGGACTTAGTCACTCCTCTATACCAATAAGAATAAACCATGTTACTCAAAAGAATTTTTGAAATGCTAATGGCATAGAGTTTTATGGTATGTAGGAAGTGATATATAATTGATTTATCCAACTTCCCACAAATCATCATCTTTATAATTTAGAAAAGATAATTGGTCATCTCTATGTTTAAAAGAGACAATTAAGAGTTTATCTACTATCTATAACAAGTAAAATTGAGTTTTTAAGAAATTACAACATAAAATACTTTGCAAGAATAAAGCATACTATGATCCTACTAGAAGTGGAAGTATAATGGTTGGGTTGAATTATTACAAACCATGGTTCTAATAAATAGCCACAAAGATACTACAAGACAAATAATCTAAGTGATTAACACAACCTATGGAAAGTCACTTCAAAATTAGAAAAAGTACCCAAATGAATATAAGCAAATCCATAGACCAATATACAAAAAGGATTTAGAAGGGTATTTACTTAGTTTTACAAGGTTTAAATACTTAACAAATCTAAGTATTTCATATATTTAACATAGTCCCGATACTTTAATGTTCTTTTCTAGCACAATTTGGTAACGGTGTCAACTCCACCAATCCTCATTAGTATTCCAAGTAATAGTGGATCATGCTATCTTTCAAATTTAATATTTCCCTCTTATTGGTTCCAAAGAACGATGTGGATAACATGTTGCTACTTCATATGTTATTTTTTAGTAAAATTTTCTAAAATAATATATTTAACTGATGACTCAAATAAAACCCTCCATTTAGTCTCATAGTATACAAGAACTATCAATAGTTTACCTTTTTTAAACCCAAAACTTCCACAAGCCAATATTTTTCATTCTTTATAACTTACTATGCTTTCCATTCTAGGAAATATGTGTTCAAAGTGACATCATTGGGGGCCTCATCTGATTTACTTAATAATCATCTACATCATTTATTTAAGGCCCCATTGATGGTAGTCATGTATTCACCTATTTGATATGGTTGTTGGTGAGGCATTTAACACTTTTTATATTTTATATCTTTGAGAGTCCATAAGGAATTGAATTGAACCTTTGTTTGATGATCTAACTAATAGAGTTATCAAGTTTTGTCCACTTGGCCAATAGTGAGAAAACATTGTTATAAACTACAAATTGCTCCATAATTTTTCTATGCAATCTTGAATAGAGGAATGATTTATGTACAACCTAAAGAGAATTTAAATAGTATAGTACATAATTTACATGAAAGAATAAATTGAAAACAAAGATAAGAATAAAAAAATAATTCATTGCATATAGAATTACACATGATGCTTAAAAAAAATCCATTCAATGGGATAGATAGAGCACGTCCATTGAAAAAAAGTTGATTATTGAAAGGAATTATCTTGCTTGCAAGTAGGAATCATAAATGGACTACTCCATAATGCATCAAATTTGATATGATGGCATGACTTACTTCTAAGCTTTCCCCTTTTGAGTACAAGATCACCAACCTTGAAATTCTATAGAGTTTCTCACTTATCAAACCATGTTTCTAGTATCTCCCAATGACCATACAACTAGTTCCTTACCTTTTCTTTATGCTCCTCTAGTTTGAGAATTTGAACCATTTGAGTTATTTTCTAGTAATTATAACTAAAATAATGGTGCTAATGTTAGAAAATCTATGGATATGGAAATTTTAGTCTCCCTATTGTACACTAATGTGAAATGGGAACATGCTACAACCTTATTTAGAGTGATTTTATTATCCCATAAGGATTTCTTGAGATTAATGTTCCACTACCTCTAATTTTCTAAGTCAATTAATTTGATTATTATAATCAAATTCCAATTTTTGGACTCAACCAACATATTTCCCTATGGATAGTAATTAGAAAAGGATTTCACATAGATGGACCATATTGCAAGACAAAGTTAGTGATCTTAGCTTGAGTAAATTTCCTTACATTATCATTGATGATGGTGCTTAGGATGCCAAACCTAGTATTATCTCTTCTAGAAAATCAATAATAACCCTCTTTTTAGCCCCCTTTTATGGAAATGATTTTTTCTTACCTTATAAAATAATTAGTGGTCATGCTAATAAAATATAAGTCCCACTAGGAAAGTGGTTGATTTGTTGTTTTTTCCTTTAAGGGCATCGGTGCATTTATTTGCTTGTTATTGAAAATTTGGCACTTACCACATCTCCTCACTTAACAATGGGTGTCAAGTTTCAAACATAGTTTTCTAGTAGTATACATCCATCATTATCTTGGTAATAGTGGTTTGGGATGAATGGTGGCCACCTAAAATCATTGGTAAAATTTCTATAAAAAGGACACGACCTTTTTGGTTCAATGCATTATAGAAGGATACCATCAAAGTTCCTCTTGAATAGTATTCAATAGATGAGTACATAAGGGACATTCTAAGTTTTGAACTCTCTTCTTTTGGTTGCACTCAAATTATAAGGATATTGAACTATTGCATATTTTTTCTCTTTCTTCCATCTATTTTTCACATCACCATCTATATTGGTCAAACAAAGTTCTTCATCAACCTTTTCTTTCATTAGGTCCTCAACTAGATATTGGCGCATGACTCTCCATCTAATCAATTTTATATGCAAGGTCACAATATCATACTCCAATATCTTAGTGATCTAGCTTCCTCTCTTTTCACTAATTTACTAGTTATTAAATACTTTTATACTTGAGTGGAGCACATGAGCTACAATTTTATTGCTAGAGATGAAAATGTCTAAATTTATTTAGACCTTTTACAAGATGTTACACTTGTTTTTTAATAAAATTATATTTAACCTCATAGTCCTTCAAGTTTTGATTGAAGAACACTATGGGATGCTCCTCTTGGTCTCAATGATATTTCTATGTGATATCAACCATGATGTTGAAGTCACCTCCATTTACATAGATGATAAAATCCTTTCAAAAATATGGATTCACTAACATCGGGGCCTCTACAATGGTTTGCTTGATGTACTCAAAAGCCTTGTTTCCCTCCTCCATCCATTTAATTTTTTAGTCCTTCTAGAGTAGGAGAGTTATATGCTTAGCGATCCATACAAATTTAATACAAAGCTCCTAACAAAATTTGGCTTGTCCAATAAATGATTACAAATATTTCTTGTGTTGGGGAAGTGATAGGTTTAAGATGGCTTTAATCTTCTCAAGATCAATTTTCACACCTTTCTTTAACACTGTGTTTTAAGAGCTTCTCCTATGGAACACAAAAAATGCACTTCTTGGGATTTAGATAGATGTCAAATTCCTAGAAATGTTGGAATTTTTTCTACAAATGCACAAAATGGTATTATTTCCTCTTGAAAATAATAATTAGATTATCTAACTAAATTAAGATAATATCATCAATAAGCTCCTTGAACGCAATATCCACGACCCTCTAAAATGTTGTGTGAGCATTTGAAACACCAAATAGAATACTTTGGTAGGCACACATTCCCCATTTAAGGGTGAAGATAGTCTTATGCTAATCTTCATCCTTTACCCAAACTTGGTTATAATTTATGAGAAATCATCAAGTAGGGCAAAAGTCTTAGATCTAGTATATATCTATTTAATTTCCTCCATTGATGACAAGGGGTAGTAACAATTCAAAGAGGCCCTATTCAAGTCCTTAAAGTCAACACAAGGTTTCATCTCACTATCTTTCTTCCTCATAAGTACCATATTGGGTACCCAAGTGGTATGCGTTAAGAGGATAAATAACTTGGATTCAACTAGCTTGAGTAATTCTTTTCTCATCAATGACTCCATTTTGGGGTTTATTAATCATTGTTTTTTCTTGACTAACTTAACATTAGGATCCAACTCCATTTTATGTTGAATGATATTTTTTTCATATCATGCTTCAAGCCCTTGTAGTCCTCATATTTATTGTAGATATTAAACACAAGCTCTCTCTTCTTTCATGCACACTTTACCTAATTTTATAGTGTAGCCTAGAGCTACTTCAACATGATGGCAATCCCCTTTATTGATGGTCATATTTTTCCCTTGATATTGATTATCAAGACTAAAACAGATTCTATGTTGGAGTAATTAGGACACCACTTAATAATTAATTAATCTTTCATTAATTATAAAGTCTCTTACTACTTGATTCATTTAAGCTAAACTTAGGAGGTTTTTTTTGTTAGATTGAGCTAAATATAGGTCAAGTTGTTTCATTGTGTGAGACTAAGTCACTTGTCACAATCTAATCAAACCCTCATCTAGGGTTTTCTTTTTTCTTTTTATAAGGATTGATCCTTCATTGTAATTATTATCTAGATATTCACTATTCAATACAAAGGCATATCAGATGTTTTTGTGGGTCAATTACTTCTCTCTTGGTTGAATAGAAAATCAGTTGCTTTGATCTCTCATTTTTTATAGGTGGTTTGGTTAGAGGTGATTTTTGGGAGTTGTGGGGTTCATCTATCAACTCCAATATGGTATTAGAGCACTAGTTATGTGACTTGTTATCCAAATTTTTAGAGATCCATCCTTGAAAAAAAGATTTGTCTCATCTTAGCATGAAATGAGCATCATCGTTGAGTCTAGAATGGCCAAAAAACCTAAGGAACGTCTATCATTTGATTAAAATCTAAGAAGTTAAAAAAATTAGCAAAAAAGGCACAAAAATCCGTACAGACCTATATGGATCTACCTCCATTTCTCTTCAATACGCATGTAGATGTGAGAAGGATGATTAGGGTTTCTTAAAAAAAATCTCATGTTTTTTAATTTGTTTTCAAAAAAAATCAAATTTTGCAAAAGAAATAAAAAAATACCAACACTTTCTACATTATAGTTGTACCAATAGGGATGACTTGGAAAGGTGGGCTCCACCGGATAACTCCACCATACCACTCAACAGCCACATTAAAGCCGTCACTAGCTTACACTATTCGACAGCTCACAATATTTGGAAACAAACTCAGCTTATCAATGGCAAAAAACCAACCTTGCATCATCCAACAATTGAGCGAAATATTCCACATTTTATCATCTTTGACACTACATATCTGAAATCCATCACACAAACAGATGATAGAATCATAAAGATTTTGATTGAATATTTTGGTAACAAGCATAATCCTGATGAATCCTACAAAGAATATTTCGTCAAATCTCCTTTTTCTAGCAATCAAGTTATTCTTCCAACAAAAAGGGGAAATTTTGTTAGCAAGGAGAATATTTCATCTGTTAACATCATTTTGACATCAACATGACATCATCCAATTGTACGAGAGGTACCCTCAACCCCTCTCCTAGCCCTAATTTTCCCTAAAGAAGCCATTTTTTTATCTTTTTGTCATAACTTGAGCATATTGTGTCGAAATCGAGAAAATGAGATATCATCGGAAAGCTAGTTCCAAGAAATTTCTAGTGGTGTAGGTCTCATCATTATATTTTTTTGCTGGCTTATTTTATTCTCAATCAAAGTTAGATTTTTATTTTTTTCCTCTGATCTCATAACTTTTTTCCTATATCTCTGATTTTTGTGATTCTAGTGGCATTGGAAAGGTATTACAAAGCTCTTCAAATCCATTCATGCACTTTTTCTAGAATCTACCCCAAGTACATTTTATTCATTTTTTTGTGATTTCACATTTTTGTTAATTACTTGGACGTCTTGGCACTTAGAAAGGAACTACTTGCATAGGATGACATCATTTGATTTGCTTTATATGTACTAAGGTTATCAGTCTCTTATTTTTTCATTTGAGAAAGTATCATGGTTTTTTTATGTTCATCCTTCTATGGTCATCTTGACAAAGGATAATTGATTCTTGATGAGATAACATCTTAACATATCTCAGGTGGCTTAATCTTTTGCCTTATATCTTATGGACTCATACCTACATTAGACACAACAGGGAGTTATTCGACATGGGTTATTATCAATGATCATGTTGTAGGGGTTATATATTCTAGTGTCGATCTTGACACTATGTGTGTTGTATCGAAGATTGATTGTCCCCACACACTTTGAACTCGACTTTGGGAGATCCATGGAGACCCTCATCTCTCCATACCCAGACGATCATGCTCCATATTGTCTCATTCCTCTTGCAAATATAGTTCTCACACCCTTTGATGATGATACTTTAGAGGAGCTTAAGTATATCATAGGTCTTGCATGTTATGATGGTTCAGAGACTTGTCTTCATATTCCTACTCCTAATATTGAGAATACATCATCATCTTTTGTTGTTCTTGATCCTCTTGGCATCACCATATCCTTGACCCCTATTGGTTTGGAACAACAAGACATTCATCTTCTTTGAAACATAGCTACTTGGGATTTGTATCTTGCAGACATATCATCCTTTGTTTGTAGAGTCCTCTATTGCATATTTGGAAGATTAATTTGAGGATATTCATCTCCTCTTTGTTGACAACCACATCATCTTTGTTGTCCCACCATCTTCATTGCCTTTGCATCTTGTTCTCCATCAATCTTCACATGATATTGGATTGAGATCATCTCTTTCCAACATGTGGACACTTAAGCACTTTTCAGAGGCACACATCATTTGGATTTGGATTCCTGATTCTTCCAATTTTTTGGATTGGCTTCTCCAATCACTAATGGATTTGTTTCTTCTAAGGGAATAAATGTTGTTTGCAAGTAGTGGATCGTGTTATGTCTTTAGGCATTCATCATTAGCACAAGAGCTCTTCCTTTGTGGGGGAAATTCATATCCTCATTTTCTCTCTCCTATTGGGGGACATCTATTGTACTGACAGAAGTGTAGTCCTTGGGGGATCACATTGAGTCTTCCTATCCTTCTTCAACTAGTGTAGTCATTTCCTTTTCTCTTTTGGAGAGGAGTTTTTCCCATGCGGTTTTCTCCTTTTTTCTAGTTATGAGAGATTTCATTTGTTTGTATATGGGTACCTCAATAGGCCTTGTAGCCAAGACCCATCCATGCATCCATCATTGCATTCCTCATCAAAGTTTTTGGCTTCTCCCTAAATTGATTGTAAGCGAGGTGTTGGAGTAAATAGGACATCAGTTTTTAATTAGTTAATCATTAATTAATTATTAAGTCCCTTATTACTTTATTCACTTAATCTAAATTTAGGAGTGTTTTTTTATTATTAGATTGGGCTAAATATAAGTCAAGTTGTCTCATTGCATGAGATTAATGTTGGAATCGAGTAACATTGAGAGGGGGGGTGAATCAGTGTTGTGTAATTTTTAACTTTATTAATTTGATCATTAAAGTGTTGATAGCATTCAACCAAAATAAAAATGCATGCACATAAGACAAATAACCACAACACCATAACACAAGGATTTTTTTACGTGGAAATCATGTTAGGGGAAAAACCACGGTGGAGGTTAATCCACAATATTGTTTTGAGTATACTCAAAAGAAAAGATTACAAGATGAGAATGCACTTGCATTTAGGCACACTGCCTAGAGCTCACTACTCAAAAACTAAAAGGCTTATTTCCTTACAAAAGTTTGGAATACTTCCAAAGAGTTTGAAGTAATAAAGTTGCATCTACCAATGCCTAATTACAGTTCCGGTTAGGCTCAACAATCAAATTCAGGACCTTCTAACTGATTCTGCTCTTCTGCTCTATTCTACTTCAATTTGCACAAAAAATCCTTAATGCACAAGTGAAACTGTGTATAATGGCTCTACTAACCTTCTAACATTCACAACATACATCAACTCACATTGAACACACCAAAATGATATAATCGATCATTTATATATATCTGACACCAAGAATTCAATCGCTACATGTCGGCTTCAACAAAATAAGAAAATATTCACAAACAGTTGACTCAAATCATCCATAATATTCAATGTGTATTCACAAGAGTCGGCCACAACATAGTGAGGACCCAAACCAAAATGTTCAAACACAAAAATACTTAAACAATAACTCCTCAAATATCCGCGACACACCATATTCACCAAGTCGGCCTCCAAATATAGATGAACAGAAAATTAGTTCACCGAACCTTCTAACTTCCACCCAAATTGATATGAGGCACCAAGATTTACAGATAACACATATTATCCATCGAAAAATACTCCTTGAGATCCACAACATAAAATAATAACATAAAATCTGCATATGAATCAGAGAACACAAAGTTACTGGATGCTCTATTCTAACTAAACAGATAACTACTAATCTTCAATTTTTCTGTCGATATGAGCAAATTGCAATGCGCGGATCGACTAGCTAACAAGGGTTGCCATCAATAAAAACACCAGAAAACATGTGCAGTGTCTCTTGCCAACAATCTCCCCCTTTGGCATTGATGGCAACACTTAGTGAAAAATGACTAAGTGTCAAATCAATACCAAAAAATACACTACCACCCAAAACTCCAAAAAGATCTTCATCCACAGTTGAAAACTACAACTCCCCCTTAGATGAATATACATTTTTTACTATTCTATTCTCCCCCTTTGACATCAATGGAAAAGATGGGGAATCCACATACAAAACTCCTATAAACAAACAAAAACTTCAAAGATATGTATAGACTTTGTTTTAAACAACTTACACAAACTCGAAGATATTTGCAAAATTTGTCTTTAACAAGTTCAAGCTTGTGTCCCAACACGTCTTGAGATTTTCCAAAATAGTTATGTGACCATAGAGTAAGTAAGATTGCACTTCTACAGCTTCAAGGCTCATTGGATCACTAACTGCCATAGCATCTTGTGCTTCTTTCAAAGCATTCAACATGGTTTCCATCTTTGACCAATTAGCCCTCTAAGTTCACCATCTCTTTCCACAACTCTATCATTATCACACTTCAAACTCTTTATTTTTTCAAGTAAGGATATAACTTGACCTTCTTGTTCTCCAACAGAAACAGTTAAAGGATCAAAAGCATCAAAAAATAGCAGCAAACTCTTTCTCATGATCCTTAACCTTCTCATTTTCCTCAGTAAGTTTTGACAAAACGAACATGACTTATAAATCCTTCCACCTTTTGACAATGCACTTTGAACATTTTTCACATAGGTAGCTAATAGAGATTTGGCATTTACTATCAATCCTTTCAACCTATTGATCTTCCTAGCATCAAATTCTTTCTGAACTTTGACCAAAATTGACTTCTCAAGTGACTCAAAATGAGTACTTACCAAATTTATAAGTTTCTTTAGCTCACCGGAGGAAGAACTGGATGGATGCTTAACATAAGTAGGAATGATCCTTTCCAAAATGTCAGATGCCAAATTCAATAACTCATTGTCCTCAATGTGAGACTTCATAATTTCTTCCCTAGCCTTAGCTTGTGCAAATGATGCCACTTTCATTTTCTAAATTGGGGACAAGGTAGACAAATGAATAGGAGCATCTCCCAACTCAAGATCAAATTCTTCCTTTTGCTCTTCTAGAAACTTCTTCACTGCCTCTGTAGTGTCTCTTGCTTCCACCAGAACTCCCTTGACTTCAACCTTCTTTTCCTCAACTATTGTTTCCACAGCCATAGAATTTTGCTTGTCATTTGGAGATTCAATTTCTTCAACTGATATCTCCTCAACTTCATAACCCATAGGCATAATCCAAACAGTTCTAGTTCTATTGCTTCCCTCAAGCACTAATCAATATCCACCATAAAACAAATTGTATCCTTATATTTTTGCACAATAGAAGTGGGAATTCTTTCCCTTGCTTGCATTTCATTTTGAAAGTTTTTGAGATATCCCCAGATTGTATTTTTCCTGACTTGCAAATCACCAAGGCCAAATAACATGTCTCTAATATGAAATTCACCCATGAAATTAAAGAACAAACATAGCAACAAATTACCATATTTAAAGGAATTATTCTTGTCTTTTTTAATCTTACCAAGATTTTCCATAAGTTGACTTCGAAGCAATTCACACAAATCATACTCTGCATTCTCCTTTACCATTTGATAGGCTGCATATATGGTTGTACCAGATACATAATTTTCTCTGTTGGAGTGATATATCTTATAACCAATGACCATCGAGGAAAATTTCACACCCACATCAATGATGTTATCAATTGTCATCACTCTTCTATCAAATACATAACCAGTTGCATCAGTGACTGTTTTATTTTTCACAGACTTCAAAATCAGCAATCCACCAGAGGAATTTAAACATGTAACAACACTTATAGCCTCTTTCATGATCTTGAAGGGTTGATTCAACCACATGAATTCAACATGAACTTGACTTAAGATGTACTAGACCCAATTGTTTTCATCAAACATAGGAAATTTCACAATTTGCATGAATTTCTTTTCCTCTAGGGTTCTGAATTCAGGATTAACACAAAAATCCTCTCCAACAATATGTTTGGAATATAGATTAGCAATTGTGAGCTTCCTAACTCCTCAATATTGGCATGAATGTATTCCCTAATATCTTCAATGTGCAAAACAACGTACGGAACAGACAAAAATGCACCTAAGGGCTCGATCTCAACAAACTTGAAAGGATGCCATTTAAACTTCAAACAAGGTCTATCCTTGACTTCAACTACCAATGGAGTAGCCATTTTCACAAATTCACAATTTTACAAGTTTTCCCAAAAAATACCTTTTAGCTAGATTAGGGTTTGAACTTTGAATCGCCTTCACGCTTGAGTTCTCACCAAAGTTTGCCAAATTTTTGCTTCATAGCTCTTAAGCTTCTTCTCAAAATGCAAAGTGACAAATGAAGTATAGAAATAACCTTTTATCGTTTGCACACCTAACCTTTTTGACACAATAAATTATTTTTCCCTAACACTTCTGAATACCCTGTTTCCATATATTGTAAAAGATAACTCTTATGCAGACCTTCAATTCTGCATAAATTTGTTCAATAGCATCTGCAGATCATCAATACAATTGTTGAACTCATCCACATCCTGATGTTGATTTCCTACAGGGGGTTTGAAACATTTTCTTGACAATTCCCCCTAAGCCAGAGGCCTTAACCTAATT
Organism: Sequoia sempervirens; assembly: GCA_007258455.2. Classification (NCBI taxonomy): domain Eukaryota; kingdom Viridiplantae; phylum Streptophyta; class Pinopsida; order Cupressales; family Cupressaceae; genus Sequoia; species Sequoia sempervirens. The sequence goes on from VDFB02353125.1 coordinate 89,472, forward strand.
CCCGGAGGAATTACCAAAAGTTGATTTTGGTGCTAGCTCATTTCCTGCAACAGAGGGACTCTTCTTTACCCATATCTTCTTCATCTGCTTCCTGATATGATCTTTAGTGACTTTCCCTTTTCCTTTTTCATCCTTCTGCATGTTTCTTCTCTAATTTACCTGACCTCTTATGCAGAATCTAGCAATATGACAAGTTTTGTTGCAATTGTAGCACACCATATTTCTTTGTCCAGATCAGTTGTTCCACTATCTTTCTCTTGATCTGCACTGGTTAGCAATATGGCCAAATCTATTGCATGTATAACATCTAACATTCCTATAAAAGTTGTTCATCACATTTTTGCATTCATTTGACTTATGACCGTACTTGTTACAATTAGAGCACTAACCGAAGAATGATGGACCATTTGAATTCATTCTACTTTTGCATTGAGTTGCCATATGACCAAATTTATTGCAAACATAAAATATACCATTAAACCTTTGAGCATTAGGTTCTCTTACCGGATGCCTTCCAGTGTTGTTCATCTTATTTCCTTGTCTGAACCTCCTTTGTCCAAATTTCCTTTGTCCTTGTCTAGATCCGAAACTTTCTTCTTCTTCATATCCAAGACCTCACTTGTCACCATCAGTCCTTTGACCTTTAATTAGTTCATCAAGCTTGGCTGAGCTAATCTTGAACTTCTCCTAGAATTCATTTGTTGTAGCAAGTTCATCTCTAAGATCAACGATGTGTTTTTCAAGCTCTTCCTCATTGTGTTTGGATTGTTCTAACTCAAGTTCCAACTGAATGAATCCATTAGTGATTCAATTGCATTCTTCAGATTTCTCTTTTAGGGATTGGGCAAGCTTTTCTTCATTTTTCTTCATGTCTTCAATTTCCTTAGTCATCCTCACCATAATAGATTACATCTCATGCTTTTGAATTGCATTATCCCTACCAAGCTTTTCGCATTCTTTTGTCTTTTCCTTTAGGGTTTGACTCAGTTGTTCATCTACAATGTGTTCACTGTCTTCTTGCTTGATTTGATCACAAAGTTCCCTTCTCTTCTCTCTGGACTTATTGATTTTTTCTTTCAATGACTCAATGAATCTCAGCATTCACGAGATTTGCTTGTAATTCCTGGACTTCAGATTTTTCTTGATCAAGATCATCTAGGGCCACCATAAGTTGTTGTTGAAGACTACTTGAATCCATTGAAACACTTTCCAAGATCTTCCCCAAGCTTTTAAGCTTCTTCTGAGGAACTGAGCTCTAACACCAATTGTTGGAATCAAGCAACACTGAGAGGAGGGGGGGTGAATCAATGTTGTACAATTTTTAACTTTATTAATCTGATCATTAAAGTGTTGATAACATTCAACCAAAATAAAAATGCACGCACATAAGACAAATAACCACAACACCATAACACATTGATTTTTTTACGTGGAAACCCTGTTAGGGGAAAAACCACAATGGAGGTTAATCCACAATATTGTTCTGAGTATACTCAAAAGAAAAGATTACAAGATGAGAATGCACTTGCATTCAGGCACACTGCCTAGAGCTCACTGCTCAAAAACTAAAAGGCTTACTGCCCTACAAAAGTTTGGAATACTTCCAAAGAGTTTGAACTAATAAAGTAGCATCTACAAATGCTTGATTATAGTTCCGGTTAGGCTCAACAATTGAATTTAGGACCTTTTGACTAATTCTGCTCTTCTACTCTGTTTTGCTTCAATTCGCACCAAAAATCCTTAATGCACAAGTGAAACTGTGCATAATCGCTCTACTGACCTTCTCACATTCACAACATACATCAACTCACATTGAACACACACCAAAATGATATAATCGATCACTTATATATATCTACCACCAAGAATTCAATCGCTACATGTCGACTTCAACAAAATAAGAAAATATTCACAAACAGACAGCTCAAATCATCCACAATATTCAATGTGTATCCACAAGAGTCAGCCACAACATAGTGAGGACCCAAACCAAAATGTTCAAACACAAAAATACTTAAACAATAACTCCTCAAATATCTGCGACACACCATATTCACCAAGTCAGCCTCCTAATACAAATGAACAAAAAATTAGTTCACTAGACCTTCTAACTTCCACCCAAATTGATACGAGGCACCAAGATTTATAGATAACACATATTATCCATTGAACAATACTCCTTGAGATCCACAACATAAAATAATAACAAAAAATCTAGATATGAATCGAAGAACACGAAGTTACCGGATGCTCTGTTCTAACTAAATAGATAACTACTGATAGTCAATTTGTCTACCGATATGAGCAAATTGCAATGCGTGGATCGACTAGTTGACAAGGGTTGCCATCAATGACCACCAAAAAACATGTGCAGTGTCTCTTGCCAACAATTAAGACACTTTTCACAATCTAATCAAATCTCGATCTAGGGTTTTCTTTTTCCTTTTATAAGAATTGATCTTTCATTGTAATTATTATCCTGGTATTCATTATTCAATACAAAAGGAATATTAGATGTTTTAACAGGTCAATTCTTTCTCTCTTGGTTGCATAGAAAATTAGTTGCTTTGATCTCTCATTTGTGATAGGCGTTTTGGTTGCAGGTGATTTTTAGGAGCTATGGGGTTCATCCTTCAACTCCAACATTTTACATTTTAGGGTAACTAGTCCTTTAGGCAATTTGTTGGATTTGAGTTGTGAAATCTAGTCATCAAAGGCTTCTTCAATCATAGGGCCTAGATCTTATACACACATAGTTTAATTTTAAATAAAAAGAATGATGTGATCATCACTCTCAAATACTTGTTGATGAGTGGAATCATCAAGAAACATTGGGCTTACAACTAGCTTAACATGATGTTCATTTTGTAGAAGTCATCAACATGATCAAATTGCGACCCTTTTTCTACCATGTAATGAACACCTATGTTCAAGGTTATTGGAATAACTTAGAATTTTATTGCATTAAAAAACTCAATTAAATCCTAGGCCCTATGTGTATATGACTTCATTGAATAGTTCTATGGTAGTAATTAAGATCTTACCTACTTAATCACTAGCTTAGTGTCACAAAAGACTTGTAGTGACTTAATTCTCTTCTTTTCTATAAGTTGGAGGCCCTGAGTTAAGGTCTCATTCCATCACATTATTTGAACAATTGAATTGTAGTCTATAAGATTGCAAAGTCTTACCTTCGTTAGGAAAAACTAGAAACATAATAGCTCCAACTCCTATCCTACACTTGGCACCATTGAAAAATAGTTGTACTAGGTCTCATACTCATAAGCCTCTAGATTTTCAATTGAGTAGAGTCACCAAGTGAAAAAGTAATACTTTTAAAAGTAGAAGATCAAGATTTACACTAGAATCAATCAAGATGGGACAACAATCTCATTGGGTATGCCAATATCTATTAACACTCAAATATTGCAACCATTTGTGCTATGTTGGTTGTGCCTTGTACCCACATTACATAGGGAGTGCAATAATAGAAATTTTTGCAATAACTTGATTCATGTGTAAACTTTTAGGGTTTTAAAGGCTACATCCTTGTAAGATTTTCAATAAACTCTCACTGATCACTTATAGAGAAAAGGGAAAAGAAATGCTTGAAATAAAATCTAAATTTAACAAAGATAATATGCCAAGATTGAGATATCCTCTATTTGTTGGTAGGATAAAATAAAACATATGACTCAATAGTCTATAGATAACTAATAAAAAATAATGCAATTAATACACAAGGTAAACAATCATTCATACATAACACATAAGTAGGGAAAAAATAAGATATTCCCAACTTCATGTTTTAGAATTCCACAACAATACACATTGTATACCAAAAAGGCTTGAAGTCATTGGCGCATGATATAAGGTTTGAGTTCCAAACTTAACAAATAGAAAAAATATTGAGAGAAGTTTTATAGTTGAGGCTTGCTACATCCCATCTTGCTAAACAATGAAATAAAACTCTTATTTATACAATGGGAGAGACATACAACTAAAACAACAGTGGCAATCAATGCGAGCTATTAGTTGCATTGGAGCATTCCTCAACAAATTGCAGCGTATTAGAGATTTGGATCCAAAAATATCTCATTGGGAGCATGCAACCATTGGAACTCATGACTGTCATAAAAGGAGTTGTTGCATACCCTAAATCTCCAAAGAAGTGGATGATGATTTGAATGCATCATTAGTTGTTTGATCTTTAGAACACGATCTTGGCTTCAATCCACATTCAATTCTCTTTGGCATGCTCTTCTAAAGATTTGTGGTGACTAGGCCAAGTAAATAATGGTCATCACTCTTCCCTTTCCATCACAACCAAGCTTTGACTTCAAAAGATCATCGATAATTGGTCGAAGTCTAATTAGACAATCAATTTTATGTTTTTCTTTGGCTCCCATGAGCCTGTGATTTGAAGATTCAACAATTAATGAGAGTGTTCAACAAAATAGTGTTTCACCTACCATTGCTTCCCACAAGCCACTAACTTTTTGTTTGGTAATGATAGATGATTTGAAATGTTGAATAAAAACTCTACATAATCAAATTTTGAAACACCATCACAAAAGGGACCCACTACTAAATGAAACTAACCAATAGAAAGGCTAATTCTGATGGGGCTTTACTTTCCATATGACTCCTCGCAAACCCTTTGAGATCATTGAGATGGACGGTTGGCAAAAGCACCTAAACCTAAAGGACGAAGTGATCTACACCTTCTGTGAGCCATTAAATGAATGAAATCAACGGCTTGTGGGAGCCCAAGCTTCACCAGAAAGAACTTTCACCTAGACTAGCTTAGAGTAAGGTCCCATGGGGGGGGCTTGGGCTTCTATTTTCATGGATCAAGCAATCCCATGAAGCAAAAAAAAAATATTCTACAAGATTAATTGGAATCTTTTCTTGAAAAATAGTAGCCCCTACTTTTTAGGACTGCAAATTTCAGCGGGTGAAATTAAGGTGGGGCTAGAAATTGCCCCTAAAGCTTAGAATTTTTTTAGGAATTTTTTCTAACACTTGTCTATCACTTAAATTTTTAAATTCCTAAATGAAAAAAATGAGAGAATTTTTATTTATTTTTTATTTTTTATCAAAGTACTCCAATTCGTTCCTTAAATTTTGGAACTCGAACTTTTAAACTGAATTGCAAAATTAAATTAATGAGACCACAAGCTTTAAAATATTCCTAAAAAAATTCAGCAGCACCCACTGAAAATTTTTTTAAAACAAATTGTCCACCAAAAAAGTCAAATCGCACAATTTTAAAATGTATCGAGTAATCAATGCTTCTCCCTGAAGCAAAGCAAACAGATGATCATCTGAACCAATTTAATAATCGCTAAATGATTTTCCAATGGCTTGTTATTTTAGTGAGCAAATCCTCATATTGATAACGATTTTCAGACTTTCGTCTCCTCCCATCTGAATACAAAATAGAATTCATGAATTATTAATGTAATCATGTGATCCAGAGCATTATTTTAAAACCAATTGAGTCGTTGCCAAATGATTTTCCAGTTGCTGATTGCTTTTGTGAGCAAATCCCCAGATAACGTAAAGATCTTCGCATATTCTATCCTTCCATCTGAATATACAATTCATGGATTATTAATGTAAACACATGGCCAACATCCAAAGCATTATTTGTAAACCAGCATTCACGGGAGTGTGAAGCGCGTGAACTATTTTTAAATCCAAGAAAAGGAGAAGAAAAAAAGTAGTCTATGAACATACGGTGATGGATGCTCTTTTCTATAAGTAACGTATGTTAATTTCAGGATGTAGAAGAAGTTTGATGGTAACCTGTGATTAGCACTGGACGATTCTTCATATAATTTGTGGAAGTGTGTAAAATGGCCACAGGGGAAGGATGCTGCGGGACTGGTCATGGCGGGCCTGGCTATAAAACTCCCATCGAAGCAATGAACGGGCCTCGGGAAAAGCTTTTATATGTCACTGCTGTTTATACTGGTTAGTTTTTACCAGTATAATAAATTATTTGCTTCTGAATAAGCTTTTTCCTTTCTATTGAAGTGATGTTTCTGGAGTTTTGAGGATTTAGTTGGTGAACGAATCTACTTCACGAATATATAAGTAAAGTGAGTAAAGACCTTTTTGAAATTGAGTAAACCTTAGAAAGCTTGGGCAGTAGCAATAAAAATGCTTTGAGTCACAATTATTGAAAAAAAAAAATCATTTTTTCAGATATATTAACTTTTATTTTAAAATATGATATGAAAATTTTTGAATCATAGAAATGATATAGATTTACTGTGTTCTGCAGTGAGAACTTTAGGCTGCCATAAAGACAGTGAACAATAAATATTAAAAGCAGCAGAAAATATATAGATTTCCACAAAAAATAAACAAGCTTTCCATTTCTGAGCTGAATTATGGCATATGTTCGGCATGCATTCTCTTACAATGTCTTTCCCCAGCCCAGCCCTCTCCTACATCAATCCACTACTGCTAATTTAAAAAAAGAGAGAAAAACTATTCTAAAATTGGCAAACCCTATTAATCACCTAACAGTTACATTTCTCAAAAATGGAAGACACAAAATGACTCACTGTTAAATGACCTGAGCCATTTTACCAAATACTTTTTATAATTCTTGGACTTAGTAGAATCAGCCTTAGTGCCTACTACCTTTCCAATCTGCTCCTTTTTTTACCTTGGCAAATTTCTGACCCATTCTCACAGCACAACTCATCTTGAATTTCCTCACTACCTAAATGATAGGGATAAAGATCTGTGACACTAAATATAGGATTAATGTCCAATTCTTCATGCAATACTATCAAAGAGACGTTCTCATTAATTTGCTTTAGTATCTTGCAAGGGTTAATTATTCTTCGACTTCAATTTATTGTAAGTGCCTTGAGGAAATCTTTCTTTATGCAAGTAAACTATGACCTGTTCACCCACTTGATGCATCTTTTCTCTTTGATCCAAATCTGCATTTCTTTTATACCACTCATTGATTATATACAGCTTTTGCCTAACTTGTTGATGCACATCTTCTATATGCCTCACAAAGTCCTCTCCATCTTGCTAACCCATCTTCCCCATAGAAGATCAATTAAATCAACTACTCCCTAAGGGAGACTTCTTAGTAGACCTATTGATGCTGGAATTGAAAGCAAAATTAGTCTGTGCCAAAACCAAATTCCATTGCCTTGGATTCTCACCAACTAGGCTTTGAAGAAAATTGTCCAAATTTTTGTTTGCCACCCACATTTGCCCATCTGTTTGACGGTGATTGGCTTAACTATATTACAGGTTTCTGTCAAGTTTTCTCCACAAAGTCCTCCAAAAGTGACAAAGAAACCTTGCATCCTAGTCACTTGTCATATTCTTGGGCAATCCATATAAAGCGCACAACCTCTTAAAAACCAAATAAAAAATCTTATTTACATTAGTATTCTTCTTACACAGAAGGAAGTGCGCAATTTTAGAAAATTGGTCCACAGCAAAAATAGAATCATTAACACTTTGAGTATGAGGCAATCCGAAGACAAAATCCATGATTCTTCAGGTACCAGTAAGGGTTTATACAAACCAGTGTTTTGTTGTCTGCCTTTAGAAACTTTGCAAACTTAAATCTAGAAACAAACTTATTCATATCTCTCCTTAACTAAGGCCAAAAATCTTATGACTTACCAAATTGTAAGTTTTGTCCCTAAGCTAATCCCCCAAGCCATTTGAATGCATTTCCCTAATTAGTTTTTCCCCTCTAGAACCTATGGTAATACAAACCTGGAGCTCCTTAAACAAAAATCCATCAGCCAACAAGTATTTATCATAAACTCTTTGCTTGCAATTGTAAAATTGTTGAGTACATCAATAATTTTACTGAAATAAGGTTCAACTACATATTCTTCCTTCACCTCATCAAACCCAACGATCTTGTTGGTTAGAGACAAATAGGTGATGTCTCCTACTTAAATCATCTACCACAACGTCAATCTTTCCACTGGCTGCACCACAAATGTATAACTTTGTAAAAAAGAAGCTTATGGGATAAACTCGTTTAAGAATTGATATATTTTAGAGCTTGTTTATTTGTCAACAAAAGGAATTACCTATGTAATAGGTAGTGCCTTCATTGATTGAACGTATAGACAATAACAATTCTTTATCATAATTGCCATACCTTTTATTGGCCTTATTTATCTTTTCACTAAAATAGGCAACTAGCTTGCCTTCTTGACTCAACACACCAACAATTGCCATTGCTGAAGGATCACACACAATGGTAAAGACCTTCTCAAAGTCCAACGAGGCAAATATTAGAGATTTTTCCACCTTCCTTTTAAGTTGTTTGAAACTTCTCTCAACTGCTAAAGTCCAAGAAAATGAATTCCACTGAGTGCCATTCATCAATGGGTCCCTTATCCCATTGAAATTTATAATAAATCAATCCATGAAAATCCCTTACCTTAAAGTTTTAAGAACATGGCCACATAGGATTTGTGGTGTATCCTTGCTAGCTGATGGCCAAACATTCTCAATAAATAAGTGGTATGGTGATTGCATCAAACCACCATTCAACCCACCCAATATATCCTTTTAGACATGCACCAAGTTCCACACACGTTGGATATGGGCCAATGTAGACTTATGATGAAGCAATGACATGTTTAAAAATAACTGAGTCTTTCTTAGGAGTTTGAAGGCCCCATTTAACTTTAAAGTGGATCAGTGAGTAATTAGAAAGAACAAAGTCTAGTAGGGGTTCCATTAGAAGTGAGTAATAGATAGCAAAATTACGATTGTGTTGGCATCATAGCATGATCAAGCCACTTAATTATTCTTTTAAAATCACTATGCAAGCTGGATCTTGTGTACCAAATGGTAGATGTGTTTTGGTAGCCAAGATTGAGGTCATAAAGGATCAATTAACATGTAGAGCCACATCTCTCTTTCACTAGTTGTCTATCTCATGGATTTTTAAAGACCATTGGGCTAATAGTGGTTCATTTGCAAGTCACTACCAAAATAGTTTCCTTTCAGCCACATCATTTGCAGCATAAATTATCTATGTTGAAAAGGACCCACAAAGCTCTATTAGACATAGTGGGAATGCCATTTGGCATCAGCAAAAGTTACCACCCTAGTCTTGCTCATGATTGCTGCTAAAACAAATACTGTCTAGCCATATAACATAACATGACACATGATCGAAAGAAAAAACCAAACAACCTGATCTCTTGAAGACAAAGAATATCTAGAGGGAATAAATCTTTGTCAAAATCCTACACCATGAATTTGCGATCCTGGTCTATCAAACCTCTCACATTCCATGAGATGCAATTCATGAAGAAAGAGGGTTTAAGGACATTTCCTCAAAGTCGAACCCCTACAAAATAGAAAAAATATTCTATGCAAATTGACTTTGGTTTTTCGGAGAGAATGCTCCAAATTGCATTTGCCATTTTTTAGGAACATATGCTCCTTCCTCTACCTCTTAAAGAGGGTTATGTGAATACATGCCTCCTAGTTGTGAAGCAGATTGAACTAGCAACTCCACCAAGGATAAAACATTCATAGGGACTGTAGTTCTAAAGTATTCAAGGTTTACTAAACTTTTGAAAAGATTCGCCAAAATGATAGGTGGGATTTGCTTGATCAATGACTAGTTGCTTGGATTTTTTAATGGCTTATGGCTGAGAGGATCCCATGGATGTTGTTTCTTTTTCATTACCCTATAGATGATAGAGGCTCATTGTTGTGGCTTTGGCAACCAAACCATTGTTCAGTACACCGTTGTTGGACTAAAAGCCTTTATGGAGCCCATTGTGACCATTTTTTATGGTTTCCTACATTAGTCTATCCGACTCTATCCATCTTCATCCTTTGTTACATCATTTTGGAGGTTTCTTTGGGCTTGTGGTTGACTAAAGGGAAGTCTCTTATTTTATGGTCAAGGTCTTGGTGCTAAAAGAAAGTATTGGGAAAATTGATAAATAGAATACATTGTGCATTGCACATGTCACCAATATTTATGTCAAGAGTTTTCGTTAAACTTGGGAGAGGTCAATCTCCGCATAGACTTGAAATTACACTTGAGCCAAATATAACTTTTCCAACCCATATAGGACTTTAAGAACCTTCTAATCAAACATGAAAAAACCTTGTCTAGGGAGAAAAAACTAACAAAGGGTTGTGAGCATAGCAGGGACCATGGTGGAGGACTGTGTCTACATGGTTAGATTCTACAAAGTGAGAGAAAAGCCTTTGGTTATGTTTTGGATAGCATCTAGCTTAACCTCATGGGGAACCCATGCAATGTTTAGCCAACTATAAAACATTTTATATGGAATAAGGTTGAAAAAGTAGCCAATGAGAATAAACTACTTGATCCATTTATGAGCATTATCAAATTCAAGTACCAAAAGAATATCTCACAAGTTACTAGAAGACATACCTTATGAAACCCATTGGAAACAAACTTGTGAGGTTTCTTTAGTGGCACAATTGCTCACTTCAATTCCTATCTCTTCAACATTGACAATTGAAGGGAGAGGCTTGGGTACCATTAAAACAATGTAATTGGCCTAAGAGAAAGAAAAATATAACAAACCCTTCCAAATTCAAGTGGCTAAAGAGTGCCACCTTGTGCAAGTGGATGATGTTTGTGCGACTAGGGGAGCTCAAATCAAAGGTAGACTTTAATAGTTAAATTTCAATGTTCATGTTTCAAAGAAAATTTTCAAGCTTTGTGGCCTAATAATTCAGCTAAAAAAATAAATTGCATCAAAGAAGCCAAGAAATGCTTATTCACACTTTAGTTTTGCATGCCTTTGTCCAACAATATACTAAGGTCTTCCAATCTTATGTCTCCTCTCTTAAAAAGGAAGAGGCACTTAAGACTTGTTTAGATATTGTCCCTTGTAGGTTGACCATAGACCACATTGTCCCTTGTAGGTTGTTATGATTTTCCACGTGAATTCTACAAAATCCTTTGGGTTGATATTGGCCATGATTTATTCAAAGTATATCTAGAATCTTATTATATAAGGTCTCTAGATCCTATCATTAACAAAGAAAATATCAAGTTCATACATAAATCTAGAGATTTGGAGTTGATTTGTAGCTAGAGACCCATCACTCTCTTGAATGCCTCCTACATAATCATTGCCAAGGCCTTATCCATGCGAATCAAACATCTCCTTCTACTAGTAGCTCAACCTAAACAAATTGAGTTTATTCAAAATAGGTATATTCTTGACAATGTTATTGTAGTTGGAATGAGTTTTCCATAGTCCATGAGATTGATGCAAGCTTTTGGATTCAATTGTGTATGTTTTTGTGTCGACGTTTCGGATCACACTCAGCAATCCATCATCAGGAAGAGGAACAATATTAGGCTATATCTACACTCCTTTCATTCTATTGTTCCTCTTCTTGATGATGGATCACTGAGAGTGATCTGAAACGTCAACACAAAAACATACACAATTGAATCTAAAAGCTTTCATCAATGTTATTGTAGTTTGGGAAGCTATGGAATGAGTATTGATCAATGAGCACTCTTCATCAAAATTGACTTCAAAAAGGCCTATGATAGAATTGATTGGAATTTCATACAAGCCATGGTTAGGACTCTTGACTTTGGTTCAAATTTTGTTTGCTAATGCTTTTGCTTGCCTAACTACTAATGGTGTTCAATTTGAACACTTTGGACTTTATTGCTCTATAAGGAAGGGCTTCGCTCTAGCACCCTTTCTCAATGTACTAGCTCTTGAAGAGTTTGGATATCTTCTTGTCAATGCCATCTTGCAATTCTATGGGCAATCCTTTTCCTAGCCTCCTAGTTAGATTCATTCCTTGGGATGGAAATCTATTGACCACTAGAAAATATTTAAATTTTTGGGAATTCCCTTCATGTTCCTAGCTTGTTAGTCCAAGCTATGGAAATATGTTATTGACATAATTGAGAAAAAAATCACATAATGGATCACCAAACTGCTTTTGTTAGTAGGTAAATTCCAAATTTTCTCTAAAGTTCTCGTGTCTTTGCATGTATGTTACTCTTCTTTCTAGGTTCCTTCCAAATCATTATACCTCAAGCTCGACAAGCTTCTACAAAGCTTTCTATTGGCCAATTTAGACCACAATAAAGGTTTTCATTGTGTTCATGGGACCTTTGTTGCTTACCAAGAGACTTTGATTGGTGAGGCCTTATTGATGTCAACAAACAAGGTATTTCTCTTTGGGTTGAATGGATTGTCAAAGCTTGTGACAACAATAAAAGTTGGAAAATTTTGTTGAGAAATTGCATTGCTTCTAGTTTGTTGTATGGGTGCCTAGTCTCGAATTGCCTTGATTTCCATTCTCTTGTAGTTGCTCATGTGCGTATTAAAATCACGGCACTTTTGTCACAAAATGTATTTGGAAGGATTGGGAAACTATTAAGCCTTGATTTCTCTTTAATGGGGAAAGATTTTGCAATGGTTTATCCATCAACAAACAATCTATATGCGATCTCCCATCGTCCTATTTCAAGATAAGTTTTTGGCAGTTATTCCTTGGATCCACTCCTTAAGTTCTTTCAATGGGGGATTAGGCATTTGTAGGATCTTAATTCTAAGGCCAATTCCACTTGGATGTCTTGGTCTTAGGCCAAAGCTAATTTTAATTTAAGCCATGCTAATTAAGAAACCTTCCAAATGATAATTAAGGTTGTGCCTTCTCAACAATTGCACAAAATATCTATGTCCTCTATTCAAACTTGGTGCAAGGATATAAATGGTATGTCAACACTCCCTTTTATAACTACACTCCTAAGAAGGGGTATTGGTGACTCTTACCTCATCTACCCATGGTTCATGATTTGAATACTCTCCTAGTTTTATTGGGCTAAGTAGCTTCAAATAGTTTGGAAAGTAGTTGTGGAGCCCAAAGTTGCCTAGTTTTCTTTGTCATGCCTTTATATTGGCACCCATTTGATACATCTTGGCTTAAACAATCCAAGATGTTTGTTTTATGGGCAACTAGAAACCCTTCTTTAACTGTGTTTGTTCAAAAAATGTGTAGCATTGGATACATGATTTTTTGGCCTCTCAAGGTCTACAACCTTTACTTGGTAGATCCTTCTAGCTATGACATGATATTAGATTGGAAATTCTTTTTTGCCTCTCAAAAGAGAGGAATTTTACTATTTTTTCTCATTCTATCATGGATACTAACTTTGTTGTTCACACCAAATCGTTGATGATCTCTAATGTGCTCATGTAGATTCAAATCTATGCTAGAATGAATGTGTTGGAGGTCCAACGTCTTCTAACCTTGCTCAAGCATTGGGAGAATGCCCCTTGCACAATGGAAAAGGTTTCACCTTCACCACCTTTCTATGCCAAATCTCCCCTCCAAGATAAGAGGCATAGCTACTTTGAGCCCTCACAACACCACCCACATAGCTATTAACAAGCCACCACTCTACCCCATTGCTAACTAGGCAACACTCTAGCTAGACCCTACCTACACCTCTACTATGTAGCTGCCATGGTGGGTGGTATCAACCTTTGCATCATGCCTTTCATGTCCTCTCAATGGTGTAGATGGCCCCTTCCTAATCAAGGTAAATTCTCACTTGGATCTTGCTATATTTTTACCAAGGCCTATGCAAAAGCAATGATAAGAGCATCTCAAGGATGGTGATAGCATTGCTCTTATTGGTTGGGAACTCATTGAGGTTAGCAAGAATTTGCCAAGTGGAGGATAGGATAACCCTAATTGGCAAGACCCTGCTAACATTGGTGTTGCCCTTGCAGCATTATTCTTATAGTTTTTTTTTTTTTTGTTGAATTGGTGACTTGGAAATTGTTTCCCTAGTGGGGTTGTGGCCTTGTTTGTTTTGTGTAGTTGTTTTCACTTTTTTGGGCCATGCATTTATTTTTCTCCTAGTGTCTGGCCTTGTGTGATCCCATGATGCTCGTATTTTTTGAGGATTTGGCTATATCAAAGATTGATGTTTCCATAGTCCATAATAGAGATTTGAGTGTTTTGAGATTAATCTGTGTTTTTTAAACATGGATCATACTACATTATCCATCATTAGAATGAAGAGAGTAACATAAAGACTTGGCTATGTGATTTAACTCTTGGTTTCAATATATGATCTTTTATATAAAAAAATCCTTATTTGTATTATATTTTGAGGGATAGGACATTCAAGTATAGCCCCAATCTTTTGAGTCTATGCTCACTCCATATGTTGAAATCACATTTACAAGGAAAACCAAGGTTATTAAATGGTTGTGCGAGACCCTTTTTTTTCTTTTTCTTTTCAATCATATAAAAATGCATTTTTTGCATTTTTTTTCTTTTTTCCCTTCAATATATTGTAGTGACTATTTAATAAAATTAAATTGTACTTTTTGATTTAATTTCTTTTATTAAAATCACTTAACTTAGAAAAAGATTAAGAATATTATTTCATTTATAAAATATGCAATTACTACTAAATACAATAGATATTATCCCTTTAAAAAAAGAAAATACAAGTCAGCTTTATTTGATTGGAAAGACCATTGACTCAAAGAGAAAAGAACAAGGGCGAAAGAAAAGAAATAGAAAAGAAAAAAATCTCACTCAAACAAAAATGCAAAAATGTAGAAACAAGCTTTTAAAGTGCACTTTCTATCAAAACACCCATTGAATCTTTGGGTCCAACTCCTACTTTATTGATGTTTTACTTGAAAATTTGTCAAGTGGCCCTTGGTCTATTGGTAAAGTTAAATGGCTCATAAAGAGTCACCACATACTGAAGCATATTATCCTAATTATTTTTTCATTTCGGCTATCTCTTATGATAGGAATATTTTAATTGTAATTTCTTTATATTTTAATGTCAATATATATTTCAAATACATAATATATTGCTTTTTCCCCTCTATTTATTATATTTTATTAATAAATCCATTTTTTTTGTATTTAAGGTTCACAAAACAAAACACTCCATATGAAAGTTGCTACCTTGACAAAACCAACCTATCTCTACAAAATTCATTCTTTTTAAGATTTACAAACAATATTTCCACTATAAATATGTCAAACACAACTTGCAAGTGGCTTAAATACTCTTCTATGTTTCTTTGGAAAATCAAAATGTCATCAAAATAAACTATAGCAAATTTCCCAAATATTTAATTCATGGTATGCATAAAAGTGGTAGGGGCATTAGACATTCCAAATGGTATCACCAACCACTCATATAAACCATCCTTGGTCTTGAACGCCGTCTTCCATTTGTCTCCTTCCCAAATTTGGATCTAATGATAGCCACTTCTGAAATCAATCTTGGAGAAAATCTTAGCACTAGCTAAGCAATCAAGTATGTCATCCATTCTAGATAGTGGATCCTTGTATTTTATTGTAATCTTGTTGATGGCTCTAGAGTCCACACACATTCTCCATTTCCTCCTTTCTTAGGGGAGAGTAAAGTCAATGTGGCATAAGGACTTTTGCTTTCCGTTATGAACTTTTTCTCTAACAACTCACAAATTTGTTGTCTCATTTCCTATTTTTTGTAGGAGATAATTTCTACTCAACTTGATTAGGAAGCTTTGATCCTAGTGCCAAATCAATATTGTGTAATGCTATGTAAGGGAGGCAAGCCAATTGGCAATTTTGTTGGAGTCACATTAGAATACTTAGTCAATAATTTTTGCACCTCTTGTGTGAGTTTGATTCTTCCAACTTCACTCGCTTCTTTCAAGCATGGCAGATAAAAAGGTTCTTCTTTGATTTCAGAATTTTTTATAACTCATTGCTACAAGAGACAACTAACATTTTGGAAGCCCCTTTTTCTTTCCATGGTTTTGGAAGATGTCTCTTCTCCTCATGTTCTACCTCATAAGTGTTCTCCCTGCCATGATGGATACTTTCCAATTATACAGCTAGAGCCTTCCCAACAATACATCACAAGCATCAATTGACACCATATTACCTAGCACTTTGTTTTCATAAGGACCAATTTTGAAAGCAATATGACAAGATTGATCCATAAGTACACTATAGTCCCTTTTTAATTAATGAATCTTATATGGTTTGATATTGGAATGCAAGCAAGCTATAATTTGTTTACCATTACTGAATTTACTAAATTGTTGGTCAATCCACCCTCTACAATCACCTTGCACACTTTGTCCTTAAACTTTCATTATGTTCAAAAGATGCTCTTTCTCTTCCAATCAGCTTCTGGGATCTCTTTGTTTCCTAATATTAGTGTTCTTTGAAGCATCAAGTTCTTTCTTGTCTCTACTTCAACTTTTTGTGTTGAAGGTTCATCTTGTGATACCATTGTTTTTTTGGGATTCTGAGTGTAGTTTTTGGCCTTATGGGCTTCATTACATTTGAAACATCCATATGGCTTACAATAACCAAAATTCTGTCCTCTTCCCATGCCTTTGAAGCTTCCTCTTCCTCAAGAGTTTGATTTCACCTCCTTGCCTTCCTTAAGCTCTTCATTTTTGGCAGGTTTTGAGGGACTTCATTTTCCTCTAAAGGAAGTGTGATTGCTTTTCTTGGTCAACAATTTACCCTTACCCCAATTAAGTTTTTGTCAACTCTTAGAGCATGTTGATATGTTTCACCAATGGTGTGGAGTTTGGTTAGGGCCAGCTCATCACAGAATTGGAACCATAGCCCATTGAGGTATCTAGCAACAACCTGCTCACCATCTTCTTGCGAATCTGCCCATATTTGCAACCTCATAAACTGTTTTAAGTATTCTAACACAAACATTTCCTTTTTTCTCACATCTTGAAACTATCTAAACAATTTCTGTTGACAATCTATATGTAAGAATTCAGATCTCAATTGCTTCAACCTATTGGGCCATAATCTGATTTTGTCTTTACCCTGTCTTCTCCTGTTATTTTGGAGGTTCCCACCATAAGACTCTGTGAGAGTTCATCTTTGTCACTACAAACTCTCCTCTCCTTGGGTCTTCTACATCCATGTTTACCATGTCAAAATATTTCTCTAGTTCTTGTAGCCATCAAACCTTGGCCTTAACTCTAGTCCCCTGTTTTGAAATAGTTTTGACCAACCTCTACATGGGACCTATTGCTCCATTTGCTCCAAATGGGGCTCCCTCATTCTCTTGTTTGTCTTCAGATTCATCTTACCAGCATTTGGCTTTGATTGCTTCTAATCTCCTGAGAAATTCACCTCCAGCTTCTCTCCTAGTTCCCCTTCCCCAGTTCAAAATAGTCCATTTTTATGCTGCTCTGAAACCAAAAACTGATGCAGATTACTCTGTTCTGCAGTGAAAAATGTTAGTTGCCTCAAAACAGTGAGCAATAAACACTAAAAACAGCAGTAAACATACAGATTTCCACAAAAAATAAACAAACTCTTTATTATGTGCTGAATTACGGAATACATTCTGCATACATTCCCATACAATATTTTTCCCCAACCCAGCCCTCTCCTCCAACAACCCTTCACTGCTAATAAACAAATAGCCCCTACTCTAAAATGGGAAAACCCTATTCATTACCTATAACAGTTACATTTCCCAAAAATGGAAGACACGACAAAAATCCTATTTTTAGAACTGACAAGAAAGTGGGAAATATTCAGCATTAATTTGTGTATCATACATCAAGAGGGAATTCCGAAAGGCACAATTTGTCTGATTCATGTAATCCCATTCAAGATAAATCTGTCAATTTTCTCTTCGTTGATATAATATATGTTGCATTTCTCTGCTCCTAAATTTAAAATATAACTGTAGATTATCAAGCCTTCAAAATACTGAAAAAATGGTTATCTTTTTCTCAGTGATGAACCTTATAGAAGGTATATTGCTGATTCCACTTAACTGTTTACTCTTCTTAGCTACACATAATCTCGAAACCACAGGAATCTCTCTCAATCATACCAAATTTAATAATGAATTAATCATTATCCATCAATAAATTCTCATAACAGACATCTGGCCCTTCTCATTCTAGAGGAGGATTAAGATTTTAGGTTGTTTCTTGCTTCTAAAGGTTACAGGTTGTTGCTAAAATGTAAATCCAAACTAAAAACATACTGAAGAAGCCACATTGCCCTTTTCTCAGTTTGCCAATTACTGTTGATTTAGTATGTAGATAAATTATAGCTATTGGATCCCAGCTCTAATATGATCCCCATGCCCTATACTGCCCCAGAAAGAATACCATAGTTAAAAAGAGGAAATTATAGATAAATGGCAGGAAAGCCCCAATTATTTAATTGATAAGTCAATTTGAATTGGAAGGATGTGGCTTGGAATTCTAACTTGGGCACTAAATTTAGGCCTGCTTCTTTCTTCCAATAGGCTATGGGATTCCCTAAAGTATTGGTTTTACTTATTGAAGTATAAAATATTGATTGAATTATGAACTTATAATTGTTTTTTTACATTGGTTGTGGTTTAGGTACTGGAAGGGAAAATCCTGACTACTTAGCTACAATAGATGTGGATCCAAAGTCATCCTCTTATTCTAAGGTAATACATCGTTTGCCTGTAACTCATCTAGGTGATGAGTTGCATCACTCTGGATGGAATGCATGCAGCTCTTGCCATGGGGATCCTTCTGCTCAAAGGCGTTACCTCATCTTACCATCACTATTGTAAGTGGCTTCTGATGGATTGTAGTGCAATTCATGTTCCCACAAATGTTCTTGTGTGAACTTGTGAAGAGCCTGTAAAAGGATTTGTTGAAACATTTAAGAAATGGAATTTCCCTTTCTGATTTCTTATTGTTTTGATTATACCTTAGAAAGGTTATACAACAATTTTCTTTGAGAATCTGATTGATAATTTTTTGGTTTTCAGTTCATATATGGACCTAGTTTCAATGATACAAAATATTCCTTTACATGCATAATACAAAAACTGTCATCTTCTGAATTTATGAATAACATGAAACTTCATGTGCAGGTCCTCTCGTATCTATATTGTTGATACAGGAGACAATCCAAGGGCAACAGTCCTTCACAAAGCCATTGAGCCAGAGACTATCTTGGATAAAACAAATTTGGCTTTTCCTCATACTGCTCACTGCCTTGCATCTGGAGACATTTTGATCTCATGTATGGGTGACAAAAATGGAAATGCAGAAGGTGCCGGTTTCTTGCTTTTGGATTCACATTTCAATGTGAAAGGAAGGTAATATATCCAGTGTCAGAATTATACATATCACAAACATATATGCATTGCAATTCATTCTAGATTTAGGACTAATCACAGTTCCAATCTAGTTTTCAATTTCTGAAGTATTTTATATGACATATGGAGTACATGAAATTGCTTTTAGGTATGATCTTCTCGGCATCAATGTCTGTTATTGCCATTTCTCAGGCTATTTTATTTTATATTTGAAAAAATAATGCATCATGAAAAATCAGGAATTATATTATACAAGTGGAAGCAAAAATTCTCTGGATAGATTTCCTGACATCACTTGGACATTAGCATCTAGTAGTATTTGAGAAACTTGAATCAAACCAGAAAAGAAAATATGAATTGTGGTAAGCCAATTCAATACAAGAGGAAATAACTTACATAGTATACAAATTGACAATGGAATTACAAGAGTATAAATAAGAGTTACTAGAAAATGTGGAACTATTTTTACAATTTTAGAATATAAAAATACAAATTTGACATTTTTATGACATGAAATTATGATGTTCAATTCACAGACCTGTAAACAGGCAGAGTGATTTAGGATTGAATGATTGTGTGTTGCAGCTGTAGCTTGTACCATGTGCCAACTTGAGTCCTTTACAAGGTAGTCGATGGAAATGAGATAGAAAATAGGTAGATCTTGATGCTGCCAACTAGTTATTTTTCCATGTTGTATCCTTCAAAACAAAGCAACCTTCTGACTAGATGCAAACTTGAAAAGACAGTTGAAAGATGTGTTTTTCAAGTCACTAGTAGCAACATTTATCAATCAATGAAATAGTCAGTGTTAACAAGAAAAGTGGGTCATAGACTAGAGTTCTGAGCCCTAGGAATTCTTAAGAGTTGTATTATACCCCAGTGAGAGAAATAATAGAATAGTCAGAGGTTATGTGGTACAAAATATTATAATGTGGCACTTAACAAGAATCAGATATACAATAGACAACAATAAAATATCAATTTGAATTATCACCAATAATCAATGTTGCAAGGAGATGCATTTCTGACCCCCTGGGACATGTCTCGGGGACTGGGACACATCTCGGGGACTAGGACACTTTTCCCGTACCGGTAACATGTGTGGAGACGTCCCTGCTTGCAGGAAACATCCCACCCATGTTTCCTCAAGTTCTTAGTTAAAAAAATATTAAAATTAAAAAAACCCTACGTCATGTGGTATAGGTGGTACAGGGGTGATTTTATAACTAAAACATGTAGTTTGACTGATTCACAGGCGGTTTTTGGCTTTAGAGTGGTTTTAATGATTTAAACCCGTGTTTTGACTGGGTTTAGAGTGGTTTTGGCGAGTAAAATCCCATGGTTTCAAGGAGGGGTGGTTTTGGTTGAAAGCTTCACCACTTCAACAAGCTGTGTATCATGAATTCTAATTATACAAGATGGCTTATTCTGACTCTAAATCCCTAAATTTGGCAAATATTCTACTAAAAAAATGGCATCTCCAAGTACCCCCGTCTCCTACTTTTCAAAAATAGGCATACTGATATTGGTACCAATACCAGTACCGGTCTTTTGGCAACCATGCCAATAATGTCCTTTATATATTATATTCACGTAATCCGATACAAGTTACAGCATAGTCTTCTCTGAATACTCTTCTTTCTCTTCTTATTTCTTGTTACTTTCTTATGTTAGTGTTTTATAACTTCGGGAGCTATTTTCCCTTAGTTCAAGGCCGGTTAGCCTTCATGTTGCAATTAATATTTTATAATTTTCTTCTAAGGGAGCTGACCTAGATGAAAAGTCACCTAGTTTTGTATATATACAAGGTGGTGATCATTCATTTTAACATCAAGTCATTTTCGCATTTTCGCATTCCTTCAAGAAGGAGTTCACTTGTAGCAGAAGATCATTTGTAGCAGCAGTTCATTCCTAGCAGCAGTTCGATCTCAAGAACAATCACAATAATTCACTCAAGTTCGCACTTTCAGCAGTTCGCCATTTCTTCAAGCAGCAGACCAAATTACTGAAGAAGTGCATTCTTTGTGATTCGCATCAAGGAGAGATGTTACTATTCTTTGTATGAGAATTGGCCATGCTTAGGGCCTGATTATTTTGTATACAGAACTCTACTCTTATTCATTTGTTTATATATAAGAGAGATTATTTCTTGCTGGGTTTTTCTCCCTCAAGTAGGAGGGTTTTCCCAAGGTAAACTGTTGTGTTAATTGTCTATTGTGTTGTGTTCTCTACTTATTGCATTTTTTATCTAAAAACTAACATGGTATCAGAGCGGGTTTAAGAAAATATCTAATCAGATTTGTTTAAGCAGTCAAGTCAACTTTTCATCTAGGGCAGATCTTGAAGTATTGCGGATCTAAGGTTGCAAATTATTTCAGACCTAAGGGCAGATCTTTGAAGGTGAATTTGTGTGGAAAAAGAAGATGGTGAATGGTGTCAAGGTAGAAGATAGGCTTGATGGAGCTTTAAACTTCAACTCTTGGAAACCCAGGGTACTCATTGCATTAGAGGAAAATGATCTTTTTGATTTCATGGAAAGTGATATGCCCGAAGCTTCCGATGATACTGAGAAAATCCAGTGGAAGAAAAATGGCACGAAGGCTAGAAAGATCATGATAGACTCTATGATGAATCACCTAGTACTGATCATCTCCAAGTTGAAGTCAGCTAAAGAAATGTTTGATACTCTAAAAGGATTGTGTGAGATCAACAATACCAGCAGACCCTTGCTTTGAGACAACAACTTCACCACGTAAAAATGGATAAAGAAGATTCAGTCATCTCATTCTTTATGAAGATTGTTGATTTGAGAGATTAGTTGAGCACTATTGGGGATATAATTGCAAACAGAGATCTTGTTATGTTGGCACTAAATGGTCTTCCTCAATCTTGGGAACCCTTTATTCAAAGCATCAGTGGGAGATCTAAATTGCCCAAGTTTGATCGTCTTCGAGCTGATTGTATTCAAGAAGAGTCCAGGTTGGCAGCAAGAGGAATTGGGTGAAACTATCATAATGTAGAAAATCAAGTTCTTACACATACTTCTAGAGACAGAGGCAAAGGAAGAAAGAGGAATAGAGACAGAGAATCAAATTCTGCCCCAAAACCGAAGAAGAAGAAGGATCTCTCACATTCAGTGTTTCAGGTGTGACAAGTATGGTCACTTTGCTCGAGATTGCAAATTAAGGTCTACACAACTTGTTTCTACTGCAGAAATTGCCATAGGGACATCTCAGAAGGAGCCAAGCTCTAAAGTCGATTTAGAAGGTTTGTTATTCTAAAGTTGATCAGTTTCTTCGAAGAGGAGAAATTAACATTCAGAGGGAGTTCTGTGACTCATTGAGAAGAAGTGAAGGTTTCAGCTAAGTGGGTTGCAGTGTTTGGAAGACCTCTTCAGCTGTAGAATTGCACAAGATAGTCAATCTGGATTTGACATTGGTAGCTCCACAAACCTATTCAGAATAGGGTGATCTAGGATGAGGTCGAGAAGGACAGTCCTGAACTCTTGCAAGTCAGTAGTGCTGAAGGTGTGCATTGGAAACCATTCCTCTAAGGCAAGCGTTGCAAGCAATCTTGGATGAGGAGGTCAAGAGGTTGATGCAAATACTTGGAATTTCAGAGGGAGTCACATCATCATGAAGATTTGTGTAATGTATATTTCTCTGAGACGGAGAAATATGAGGTGAAAGCCCTTGTAGTGTATATTTCTCTGAGGCGGAGAAATATGAGGTGAAAGCCCTTGTAGTGTATATTTCTTTGAGATGGAGAAATATGAGGTGAAAACCCTTGTAGTGTATATTTCTCTGAGACGGAGAAATATGAGGTGTGAGCCCTTGTTCATCTTTGAGACTGAGATGAGACGTCATGTTGAGAGACTCCATGATGACATCACATTGAGAGACTCCGTGATGGACTCTTGTACATCTTTGAGACTGAAATGTGGGTGCAGCCATTATGAGCGTCATGTTGAGAGACTCCATGACGAGGATATCTAGAAAATACCTCCCTAGCTAAGAGGAAGTGTTAGTGTTTTATAGCTTCGGGAGCTATTTTCCCTTTGTTCAAGGCTGGTCGACCTTCATGTTGCAATTAATATTTTATTATTTTCTTCTAAGGAGGCCAACCTAGATGAAAAGTCACCTAGTTTTGTATATATACAAGGTGGTGATCATTCATTTTAACATCAAGTCATTTTCTCATTTTCGCATTCCTTCAAGAAGGAGTTCGCACTTGTAGCAGCAGTTCATTCCTAGCAGCAGTTTGATCTCAAGGACAATCACAATAATTCACTCAAGTTCGCACTTTCAGCAGTTCACCATTTCTTTAAGCAGCAGATCATTATTTTTAGCAGCAGACCAAATTACTGAAGAAGTATATTCTTTGTGATTCGCATCAAGGAGAGGTGTTACTATTCTTTGTATGAGAATCGGCCATGCTTAGGGCCTGATTATTTTGTATACAGAACTCTGCTCTTATTCATTTGTTTATAATTTATATATAAGAGAGATTATTTCTTGCTGGGTTTTTCTCCCTCGAGTAGGAGGGTTTTCCTAGGGTAAACTGCTGTGTTAATTGTCTATTGTGTTGTGTTCTCTGCTTATTGCATTTCTCATCTAAAAACTAACATCTTACATATATCTTATTCCTTTCTTATATCTGACTTATTTCATCTATCTCTACATCTCATTATATCTTACTATCTGTACATATACATGATATTCGGGAATTGTCTCTTACAATATACCTTCTATAATGGAAAATTTGGCATTCCTCATTATTTTGTAGAAAAACTCAATAGATCAAGTATTTGGAAGAAACATAAAAACACATCATTCTTTCATAATCTACTGTAAAACTCAAATTACAAACACACTCAACAACAATCCTGACTTCTGGACCTTTTTTGGTAATCTCTCATGCAAGATGCACTCACTTCATTTAACTCTTCCCCTTTACGATTTTCAAAATCTCACAATCCCCAAAACCCTTATCTCTAACTTGAACTGAGTATTTACCCTCACAGTTATTGTCCATTACAAAAGAGAAGGATAATTGGTGGGGAAGATGAAATGATTCACCTTCCAACCATTACAAGATTTCGGACATTGAGATGAAATCTTCCAAGATATAAAACTCTAGATGGATGAAATGTAGTATATGTCTAATTAACTTCTGAAGTCTTAATGAAATGGATCTTGTGAATCATCAATTGATGAATAACATATGGTATGATTATTGTCTTGACATGTATCGATCCTATCACACCCAGGCATTCAACATGGTATTGCTGCCATGATACCACAAATTGATATGTTGATCATATGATATCTTCCAGTTCAGACCATGATATGAAGAAATGCACTTATGAATGGGGACAATGGACCTCTATCACCACGAAGACCATATCTTCCAGTTCGGACATGATATGAAGAAATGCACTTATGAATGGGTATAATGGGCCTCTATCACCACGAAAGTTACCTTCTAGCTCTATTAGAATCAGCATGTTAATCTGTTTTAAAATAAGAGAAGTTCCCATAAACTTTGGGAAAGTTTTTCTGAAGCCTGCATTAAACATGTAAAGATTACTATTTTAAGATAATTATTTGAAATTTAATTTGCATTTTATATAAATGGTTTTCCTGTCTTATATCAGGAAAATCTGACCGTAGTTACTCAGATCTTTAACAAGCTCATTTGTATGCAGGGAAACCCGAGATGGTTTATGGGACATTGCTTATGACTTCTAAACTCATAAACCTTTAGAAGCATTTAGCATGTTTAATTTTCTATATGTGTGTTTTCAGATGGGAGAAGCCAGGTCAAAGTCCAAGCTTTGGCTATGATTTCTGGTACCAACCACAACATGATACATTAATCAGTTCATCATGGGGAGCACCTGCAGCATTTTCAAAAGGTTTCAGTCTTCAAGATGTTGCAGATGGCTTATACGGAAGACATTTGTTTGTTTATAGCTGGTCTGAAGGTATATTAAAACAAACACTGGACTTGGGAAACACAGGACTCATACCATTGGAGGTATGTTTGCTTGTTGCTCTTTTTTCTATACCAATTGGACTAAGCACAAATTAATCAAAGTTGGACTCACATCAGTTTGCAAGTAGAAAAATATTATAACAGAGAAAGTAAATTGCAGCTAATCAGTTAATTTTTGACGCAAATTCTAACTTCCTGACAATTAGGTAAGGTTTCTCCATGATCCTTCCAAAGACATAGGATATGTAGCATGCGCCTTAAGTAGCACACTGGTGCGGTTTTTCAAATCACCTGATGGAACATGGAACCACGAGGTATAATATTTTCTCTTCTAACCTCATGAATTCCAATAATTGTTTTGTTTACCAAGAGAATAATACGATTTAGTGGTGTTTGGGGTTTCATTATGGAAGTTGAGTATGCTATTTTTTTTGCACAATCTGATTTCTTTTGCCATTGATACATGAGGTTTGTACACATTGGATTTGTTGGCATTGTTAGGTTGCAGTATCAGTGCCAAACATGAAGGTCAAAAATTGGATTCTCCCTGAGATGCCTGGATTAATAACTGATTTTCTTATTTCCTTAGATGATCGATTTCTTTATTTTGTCAACTGGTTGCATGGAGATATTAGACAATACAGCATTAAAGATCCTGCCAATCCTGTCTTGACTGGTCAAGTTTGGGTAGGTGGTCTTGTGAGAAGAGGAAGCCCAGTGATAGTTGAGAAGGATGATGGACAAGCATGGCAATCTGATGTTCCTGATGTTCAGGTGAGTACACTCTTTTACTTATCTAGTATACATTTTCATAAATTGATCATGAACATAGAGATCCAGGTCTCAGTGATTACTAACTGTTTGATAGAATACTTGAGCAAATGGGCGGGGAAAACATTCTTGCTAGGGACATAAGGTGAGACTAATTTGCATAGTTGGGGCAATTCTTCCTGCAATTAGGTGCAATCCTAAATGGCTAAATCATTACAATCACTCGACTTTCAAGAGTCAGTGTCTATCTAGACCACACCTGGAAATCTTCTACAGACAACCTTTGAACTCAGGCAACCTAATATTCTTGGGATAACATTTGAGCCCTATGCTCCCTAGAAAAACAAATATAAAATGTTCAATGTGTTGTAAATTCACCTCATTTTGGTAATGAAACACAAAGTTGGGATTTCAAGCCACAATTCTCTTAAACTTTTCACAACTTTTAGGGAAGTGTCTCTTACTCAAAATATTAAATATTAAGATCTACCCAAAGAGGTTTTCAACACGTGTCTAAGCAAGTTATTTTCCTTCATTTTTGTTTTATGGCTTTAGTATGTATGTATATGGCAATGACATACTGTTTGAATATATATTTGTTAGGGAAAGAGGTTGAGAGGAGGACCACAAATGATACAGCTAAGTTTGGAGGGGAAGCGACTTTATGTTACGAATTCCTTGTTCAGTAGTTGGGACAATCAGTTCTACCCTGAACTGGTTGAGAAAGGTGCCCACATGCTTGTTATGGATTGTGATACTGATAAGGGCGGGCTATCAATTAATCCAGACTTCCTGGTTGACTTTGGAGAGGAGCCACAAGGCCCTGCTCTTGCTCATGAGATGAGGTACCCTGGTGGAGACTGCACATCAGACATATGGCTTTAGCTCTCTCCCACATCTCAATAGTTGTTTTGAATATGAAGGTTGTGGCTCAACGGTATGCAAAGATGGCTTACACATCCAATACTGGTTACTCTATCAATAACTTTGACATGTAATGGATGGTCATAACCATTCATTCACTGATCAAATTAACAATAATTGCTTTATAAGTAAATGAACTCTCATATTTTATGTGGTGAATTAAAAAAATGGACTAAGTTTCTTCTGTGTGAGCAGTGCATGGTTGATAACCCTTGCTAGCAATTCCCTAGAATCTTTGTTTTTCTTGGAGGTTTGGAATCCTTCATGATTTATAGTACAAAATGAGTCAATTAAAATTATTCTTATGCGTGGCCAAATGGTTAATGATGATTTTATCAATATTAATTTACAGCGCTAGTAGAGTAATGATAAATGGATGTATTAATCATTCTTACGGTACATTGTGAAACGTCTTAAGTCTTTTCTTGCATGTGGTAAGGTGTGTGAAACTTCGGCTTGTAGCTCATTAATGGGGTTGAGGTGGAGGTTTTTCTGGTGAATGCATTTGGCTAAGCTACTTCGTGGGCTTTGCTCTATTAAACTGGTGGCATCTCTACACTCTGCGAAGAGAAATCATGGCGGCCGGTTCAAAGATAGAGCTTGGCAAGGGTAGGAAGTAGGTGTATGTATGCGAAGAGGAGAATACAGAGGAAGATTTGGTGGTGCTGAATGCAGCGAATGTGTCTGTAGACTTTGCAGAATATAATTCCAACGAAATCACTAACCTGGCAATGAGAATTTGGACGCTTCGCATGTGAGCACTCACCAAAGAAATGGATGAGGATTCGTTAGCGAGCATTAGGGCAGCCATGGAAGGTCTACTAGATCCAAAATAGTCGACAGGACATCAGATTTTTTTTGATGTTGCGAAAAGCTTTAGTTATGCTAGCATGCTGTCTACAGCGGCAGCGACTTCTGTTGCAGGAGGATACACCGATTTCCAAGTCATCATGCAACACCTGCACCAAGTTTTAGAGAATCAAGGTAAGCTTTCCAATGGGTTACAGGAGATTGCTTTTCCAGAACTTTCTCTGTTTGCTATTGTGCATAAATATGCTTATTGTGAAGACAGTGAAGAAGTCTATTGATAAAATGCCTCTGATATGGGTCGGATTAGGTGCAGCCTAGCTAATTAGCTCGCCCTTCTAAAACCCGGGCGGTTATTACTCGAAAGTCGAAGAACTCGAAGATCATTTAACACACTAAATAATAAAGATTATTTTATTCATGGAGGATTTGGTGAATTTTTGTTCAGTATTTAAGGTATATGGTCTTTTAAAAAAAAAATCAGTATCTAGGGGACGATATAATGGTTGGGCATGTTCCAATAGTTTTTTTTTATTGGATAAATCTAAATAAAATTACATTAGAGGCTGTCAACGAATAGCAACATGGCTGTCAAAAAAAACACTAAGCTATTTAGGGACAACAAAACAACATATAGAACTAGAGTACCGAGTGATTGGATAAACAACCACCCAATCTAAGAATGAGCATAAAGATCCTTGTGGCCTGACTCAGCAACCATCCAATAAACAGCTTATTGCAAACCTCATAAAATCATAGGTTTACTTCCAAATAAACCGCAATACTTTCCTCTTCATCAGCATCATAAAACCAAGGTAGAATGTAAGGTTGTTACACTCAAGTTGAGCAACAAGATTGGATAATTGAACCACCGTAAAGCATAACACTTCCCCAACTTGAATAGTAGCAAATTTCCTATATAGAAGGAAAGAGACAGCCTCCTTGAATTAATGTCTATTAAAATCATCATAGGTCTCAAGAGGCAAAGATAGACATAGGTCTAACATCTGGCACAAGCCTTCCAAACCATTTGATAGTAGTCATGAGATGCCAGTAACAATTGTAGATACATACAAAGTAAACCCCAGATTATAGTGAGGAGATGTAGGCACAATTTCAACTTGAAGTTGTGACATAAGATGCTTCACCTACAAGTAAAGATAATCATTGGTGATGCCCTTCTTATTCAGATTGGATATTATGCTAGGCACAATATTATGCATGTTGGAAAAAATAGTCAAGATTTTAATCTCTAAGGGAGAGAAGGCACAAGCCAAAGCAACCTGGCATCAAGACCTCTAGATGTTTTTTTATTATGATAAGTTGACATGAGCTAGTAATCAAATTATGAAAATGAGAGGATCTAAGAAAAGTGAATTTCTACAACCACAGAAAGTGGAAAAGGGTAGGTAAGGCTACAAAAAGGGTAGTCCACAACTCCTTGACATGGGGGAAAAACCAAAAAAAATGCTTGAAAGTTTCAATCTTACCACAAAAACGATAGGGGGGAAGTGGACGAAGGAATTTAAGGCAGGCTCCCACTGGAAGTTTGACATGCAAAAGCTTCCAAGTAGTGAGTTGGGATTGTGCGTCTACTTTAGATTTTCATATTTGTAGGTTGTTTATTCCACCTAGATCTTTTGAAGTTACATCTCCAAATAAAGATAAGCCAACTTGAAATGGACACGTGAGGAATCAACTGCTTATAGAGGACCTTGAGAGGGAAAGCTTGGATATAGCTACCATTAGGCCACCTCTAGTCTTTAAAAAAACTTGAGTGATAACTAGTAGACATGAGGATAGTGAGATTAGGAGGAGCCATATTTTGATTTTCCAACACCATCGACTTGTCTTTGTACAATTAAGATCAAAGTTGCTCCTAAGTTGTTTCCATGATTTTCATGTGAAACTAGTAGGATCCCATAAGTCATTGAACACTTGAATACCTCTCTTGAATAAGCACTTAACTTTCATCCTAGGAATATTGGCAAGAGGCATGTTATTTTCTTGAATAAATTGATTCCACCAAATTGAGAAGGATGCAAAACTAAGCCCATTGTTGAATGATTGGTCAAACCAAGACAAATTTTGTGTGACCAATTGCCATGCTTTCCATATGCAATTGAGGGGGGTTGATCCATGGAGCTTAAAGTATTGGACTAGAAGGATCTTGTCCCTTTATTATATAGAACTCCAAGCTTTGCCTAAGGTTGTTATTTGCATGTGGTACCTTATCAACAATTCCAATGAAGCATTGCCATCCAATGCCCTGCCTACCCATTTAGCTGAAAGACAAATCCCTTGAATAAATAGATTCAGTCCACCCTTTTCCTTAGGGAGGATACAATGAGACCATGAAGTGATGGGTGTACCTTTTTTATTTCTCCATTTAGACCAAATAAAGTTGTGAATGAGCTAGGTAAGTTGGTTACAACAGGCTTTGGAGTGCAGCTAGTAAGAGGAGGTATAGACATGACTAACCAAAAGAACTTTATTAGCCAACTATATACAGCCAACCATTGAAAGAATCAATTTGTCTAGGCCAACAATTTGGATTTGAATTTGTTAATAAACCATCTCCGCATGTCCTTTAAGGAAACTCCTACCCTAAAGGGAATGCCTAGATACCGAGAAATGGCTCCATATTTAATCTCTTTCTAGATTCATTAGGAATCCATGGCAGGTGGGGGTTGGGACTTGTCATCCAAATTCAGTTTTATGCATAGCTAAATTGGAGCCTGAGACATTATAGTAAAAATCAAGGATATCTAATAAATTATTGATGTATTCAACTAAATTTTGGATGAATATCATACTGTCATCAACGAAATGGGAGTTAAGAGCCATGTTGTTACCAGGGAATGAGATGCCATGAATAAGAGAATTTTATTGGGCATGTTGGAGGAGGTAACCTCGAGAGAATCAATAGTGAGCACATAAAGAAAAAGGGCAAGAGAGAAACCTTGACAAATAAAATTTTGGAGGGGGAATTGAGTGGATAAGGATCCATTAATTACCAATCTTGCATTAACATCCATGAACAACATTCGGACATGAGCACAAAATTTTAGACCAATCCCAACCATAGTTTTGAGGATGAATGGCCATCTTATTCGATCATGGGCTTTATCAAAATCAATCTTCAGGATCAAGGAATCTTGAGTTGTTTTCCAAGTGCATTATGATGATTCCTAGGCAAGGATTAAGTTGTCTAAGATAGATTAGCCCCCTAAGAAACTAGTTTGCTTGGGTCTTACTATTTCTTGTGTCATGGGTTTGATTCTTTTGGCGAAGGCTTTAGCTACAAAATTATATGAAGTGTTGAGTAATGTGATGGGAAACCAACCATTCACCGAGTCTTCATGTTTTCTTTTGGGAATTAGCTTGATTAGACCTTGTTGATAATTGTTCCTAGAGACTCAGTTTCTATACCCTCCAAATACACATTGCAAAAAACTTCTCTAATATAGGGCCAAAGTGAGCGATAAAACCCCACTAGAAAGTGTTGCAAGTATGAGCAGTTGGTGTTGTCATTGATGTCAATTGAGATTGTTGCAAGAGTATGAGCAGTTGATGTTATCCATGCTTTGATTAGTTGCATTATGTTGTCATTAGTAAAGCTACTGGTGTCAACCTCTAGTGTTGCTTTGATAATCTTCTTTCTATGGATGAGGAAGTACTAGAGATGATGAGGATGTGTCTCTGGTGCTTGGTTTCCAAGTGCTTTTGAGAAAAAATGATAAAAAGAGGAAACAGTGTGTTGTAGTAGTGTTATGGGTTACAAATGTGTTCTTGTTTTTCTCTGCATTTCTTCTAGGTTGAAGATATGCCTTTGCGATTCAGATATGTTGGTAAGAGTAGTTTAGAGGTGTTATATTCAAGATTTGGTGTGTTGGATCTGTTGGGACTATAAAAATATGATGCTTTACATATGCTTTCACTCATAAATTTCCTGATTTGGTCCTACCGTATGCATTTTTCATCTACATTTTGCCCATATTTCCCTATGGAACCCATCGGGTTGTGCATTTTCCATCTTGTTGAGTCTATCGGCATAGGTCCTTTACTGTCTCCCCGACCCATGTTGCTTGTGAGTTAACATTTGTTTGTTGCAGATGTTTCGACAAGACCTTTTCTTTGTTATAGCGACTGGCTTTTTCCTGTGGGTGGCTATCGGCATGACATTCGTGTTGTTTCGGCGACGGAGGATGAGCATATCGGCATGAGTTTGGCCATCGGGCTAAGGTCTTAGTTATTTCTAATTGTCTTGGCGACCGAAAACTGATGGATGCGTATCGGGGGGAGTCATGGCTATCGATGAAACGTCTTGGTGAATGACCTTCGGTCTCGCCGACCTTACACATGGAATTTCTTTGAACAGGCGTTTCGGTGAGACTATGGTGATTTCAGAGTATGTCATAGCGATTACGCATTGTCTTGCCGACCGGTGGCGGGAGGGTGCATATCGGTGTAGGTTGGACTATCAATATGAGGTCTCAGCGAGTGACCTTTGGTCTTGCCGACACTTCGTATGTGTCTCTTCTTTGGCCAAACATAAGTCTTCGCTGATGGGTCATAGCGACGTGCGCATGTCTTACCGACGGAGCATAAGGGTTCTTCAAATGGCCTTCAGTGTGAGATCTGTTTTCTCTTGGCGAACATAGGGCTAGCTCAGGGTAACTTTCAGTGAAACAGGAGCACTCTACATGAGGTTTCCCCGACATCATTATGTCTCACTGATAGCACAATGAGGTCTCTATCGGTGAGAAAGCCAAAATGTCTTGGCGAAAGTGAATGGAACAAAACATAACTGCTCGGTGTGACCTATTTGTTTCGGTGTGTGGTCTTGGCGAGGTGCCTGGGGTCTCACCGAATGGAATGCTGAGGTCGCTTTGTCGGCATGAAAATGGGGTTGTGACAGCGACATATGAATAAGTGGGTGCCTTCGGTGAAACATTGTATGATTGACATAGGGTCTCCCTGATATCTATGAGCTATAGCGAAGCGGTTGAAACAACTAGTGCAGTTCAGTGAAAGACTTCTTATGTCTTGGTGACTTGGAATGATAAATGACCTTCGGCCTTACATAGTGGGTTCGCTATGTTGTCTCCTCGATGTCACAATGTCACAACGAAGGAACATATGAGTACTCTGTGACTTCGGTGTGACAAACAGAATGATATAGCGAGATACAAGTGGTATGTGGGCATATCAGTGAAACATATCTAAGGGATATCTCCTTGACTCAAACATGTCACGGCGAACAAGAGCACAGTGAACACAGGATGATTAGTGATTGAATTGCCTTCGGCATAGTTAACGATATGTCTCGCCGATTGTCTCACTGATGAATAACAAAAATTCAAGTGTTGTGGCCGACATGTAGATGTTTAATAACCATTGCAAGACAACATGATCGAAGCTCGAATTATGTGGAAGGCCGACTTGGTCTTTCCATTTGATATGTTTTTCTCATGCTGTTGTATAAATAGGCATTTTTTGTAATTGTAAAGGATAAGCTATTAGATATTCAATATACAATAGGCAATTTAGATGGATACAGTACAATAGATTTATCAGATCAGAGACTATGATGCATGTTTTTAAGTTGGAGGTATTTATGAAAGTCAATTGATGTTGCTGCACATTTTGGTGTCGATTATCTATTGAATTTAATGAAAATATTGCTAAGCTGTCTCCAATATGGATTCTTTCTGGTTTTTTAAATTGATGTAACAAGTTTATATTCAATTCATCAGTGCACATTTGATGTACCTGTGTGGTTAATTGATTGGTTTTTTCAAGCAAAGATTAAATCCTTTTAGTTGATCACAGTAATCAGAGAGATTCATTTGGATTATTAAAGCAGAGCTTAGTAGTTACAATGTTGCATGTTTATACAAGTTGTAAACAGAATGTATGCCAGATAATTTGAGTTTCCTCCAGAGAGTGTTGCTCATCTTGATTTCATTTGACTCTGCATACCCAATAAGGCACTGGTCTCTACAATTTCATCATTTGAATTCACCCAGTTTCTTTATATCCGTTAATTAAGTATTTTAGATTTTAGATTAGAAGATTGCTATCAAGTTGGATTTCATTTGTTC
>VDFB02353125.1:123339-186432 GCA_007258455.2 Sequoia sempervirens
AGAGTCTATCATGATCTTTCTAGCCTTCGTGCCATTTTTCTTCCACTGGATTTTCTCAGTATCATCGGAAGCTTCGGGCATATCACTTTCCATGAAATCAAAAAGATCATTTTCCTCTAATGCAATGAGTACCCTGGGTTTCCAAGAGTTGAAGTTTAAAGCTCCATCAAGCCTATCTTCTACCTTGACACCATTCACCATCTTCTTTTTCCACACAAATTCACCTTCAAAGATCTGCCCTTAGGTCTGAAATAATTTGCAACCTTAGATCCGCAATACTTCAAGATCTGCCCTAGATGAAAAGTTGACTTGACTGCTTAAACAAATCTGATTAGATATTTTCTTAAACCCGCTCTGATACCATGTTAGTTTTTAGATAAAAAATGCAATAAGTAGAGAACACAACACAATAGACAATTAACACAACAGTTTACCTTGGGAAAACCCTCCTACTTGAGGGAGAAAAACCCAGCAAGAAATAATCTCTCTTATATATAAACAAATGAATAAGAGTAGAGTTCTGTATACAAAATAATCAGGCCCTAAGCATGGCCAATTCTCATACAAAGAATAGTAACATCTCTCCTTGATGCGAATCACAAAGAATGCACTTCTTCAGTAATTTGGTCTGCTGCTTGAAGAAATGGCGAACTGCTGAAAGTGCGAACTTGAGTGAATTATTGTGATTGTTCTTGAGATCGAACTGCTGCTAGGAATGAACTGCTGCTACAAATGATCTTCTGCTACAAGTGAACTCCTTCTTGAAGGAATGCGAAAATGCGAAAATGACTTGATGTTAAAATGAATGATCACCACCTTGTATATATACAAAACTAGGTGACTTTTCATCTAGGTCAGCTCCCTTAGAAGAAAATTATAAAATATTAATTGCAACATGAAGGCTAACCGGCCTTGAACTAAGGGAAAATAGCTCCCGAAGTTATAAAACACTAACATAAGAAAGTAACAAGAAATAAGAAGAGAAAGAAGAGTATTCAGAGAAGACTATGCTGTAACTTGTATCGGATTACGTGAATATAATATATAAAGGACATTATTGGCATGGTTGCCAAAAGACCGGTACTGGTATTGGTACCAATATCAGTATGCCTATTTTTGAAAAGTAGGAGACGGGGGTACTTGGAGATGCCATTTTTTTAGTAGAATATTTGCCAAATTTAGGGATTTAGAGTCAGAATAAGCCATCTTGTATAATTAGAATTCATGATACACAGCTTGTTGAAGTGGTGAAGCTTTCAACCAAAACCACCCCTCCTTGAAACCATGGGATTTTACTCGCCAAAACCACTCTAAACCCAGTCAAAACACGGGTTTAAATCATTAAAACCACTCTAAAGCCAAAAACCGCCTGTGAATCAGTCAAACTACATGTTTTAGTTATAAAATCACCCCTGTACCACCTATACCACATGACGTAGGGTTTTTTTAATTTTAATATTTTTTTAACTAAGAACTTGAGGAAACATGGGTGGGATGTTTCCTGCAAGCAGGGACGTCTCCACACATGTTACCGGTACGGGAAAAGTGTCCTAGTCCCCGAGATGTGTCCCAGTCCCCGAGACATGTCCCAGGGGGTCAGAAATGCATCTCCTTGCAACATTGATTATTGGTGATAATTCAAATTGATATTTTATTGTTGTCTATTGTATATCTGATTCTTGTTAAGTGCCACATTATAATATTTTGTACCACATAACCTCTGACTATTCTATTATTTCTCTCACTGGGGTATAATACAACTCTTAAGAATTCCTAGGGCTCAGAACTCTAGTCTATGACCCACTTTTCTTGTTAACACTGACTATTTCATTGATTGATAAATGTTGCTACTAGTGACTTGAAAAACACATCTTTCAACTGTCTTTTCAAGTTTGCATCTAGTCAGAAGGTTGCTTTGTTTTGAAGGATACAACATGGAAAAATAACTAGTTGGCAGCATCAAGATCTACCTATTTTCTATCTCATTTCCATCGACTACCTTGTAAAGGACTCAAGTTGGCACATGGTACAAGCTACAGCTGCAACACACAATCATTCAATCCTAAATCACTCTGCCTGTTTACAGGTCTGTGAATTGAACATCATAATTTCATGTCATAAAAATGTCAAATTTGTATTTTTATATTCTAAAATTGTAAAAATAGTTCCACATTTTCTAGTAACTCTTATTTATACTCTTGTAATTCCATTGTCAATTTGTATACTATGTAAGTTATTTCCTCTTGTATTGAATTGGCTTACCACAATTCATATTTTCTTTTCTGGTTTGATTCAAGTTTCTCAAATACTACTAGATGCTAATGTCCAAGTGATGTCAGGAAATCTATCCAGAGAATTTTTGCTTCCACTTGTATAATATAATTCCTGATTTTTCATGATGCATTATTTTTTCAAATATAAAATAAAATAGCCTGAGAAATGGCAATAACAGACATTGATGCCGAGAAGATCATACCTAAAAGCAATTTCATGTACTCCATATGTCATATAAAATACTTCAGAAATTGAAAACTAGATTGGAACTGTGATTAGTCCTAAATCTAGAATGAATTGCAATGCATATATGTTTGTGATATGTATAATTCTGACACTGGATATATTACCTTCCTTTCACATTGAAATGTGAATCCAAAAGCAAGAAACCGGCACCTTCTGCATTTCCATTTTTGTCACCCATACATGAGATCAAAATGTCTCCAGATGCAAGGCAGTGAGCAGTATGAGGAAAAGCCAAATTTGTTTTATCCAAGATAGTCTCTGGCTCAATGGCTTTGTGAAGGACTGGTGCCCTTGGATTGTCTCCCGTATCAACAATATAGATACGAGAGGACCTGCACATGAAGTTTCATGTTATTCATAAATTCAGAAGACGACAGTTTTTGTATTATGCATGTAAAGGAATATTTTGTATCATTGAAACTAGGTCCATATATGAACTGAAAACCAAAAAATTATCAATCAGATTCTCAAAGAAAATTGTTGTATAACCTTTCTAAGGTATAATCAAAACAATAAGAAATCAGAAAGGGAAATTCCATTTCTTAAATGTTTCAACAAATCCTTTTACAGGCTCTTCACAAGTTCACACAAGAACATTTGTGGGAACATGAATTGCACTACAATCCATCAGAAGCCACTTACAATAGTGATGGTAAGATGAGGTAACGCCTTTGAGCAGAAGGATCCCCATGGCAAGAGCTGCATGCATTCCATCCAGAGTGATGCAACTCATCACCTAGATGAGTTACAGGCAAACGATGTATTACCTTAGAATAAGAGGATGACTTTGGATCCACATCTATTGTAGCTAAGTAGTCAGGATTTTCCCTTCCAGTACCTAAACCACAACCAACCAATGTAAAAAAACAATTATAAGTTCATAATTCAATTAATATTTTATACTTCAATAAGTAAAACCAATACTTTAGGGAATCCCATAGCCTGTTGGAAGAAAGAAGCAGACCTAAATTTAGTGCCCAAGTTAGAATTCCAACCCACATCCTTCCAATTCAAATTGACTTATCAATTAAATAATTGGGGCTTTCCTGCCATTTATCTATAATTTCCTCTTTTTAACTATGGTATTCTTTCTGGGGCAGTATAGGCCATGGGGATCATATTAGAGCTGGGATCCAATAGCTATAATTTATCTACATACTAAATCAACAGTAATTGGCAAACTGAGAAAAGGGCAATGTGGCTTCTTCAGTATGTTTTTAGTTTGGATTTACATTTTAGCAACAACCTGTAACCTTTAGAAGCAAGAAACAACCTAAAATCTTAATCCTCCTCTAGAATGGGAAGGGCCAGATGTCTGTTATGGGAATTTATTGATGGATAATGATTAATTCATTATTAAATTTGGTATGATTGAGAGAGATTCCTGTGGTTTTGAGATTATGTGTAGCTAAGAAGAGTAAACAGTTAAGTGGAATCAGCAATATACCTTCTACAAGGTTCATCACTGAGAAAAAGATAACCACTTTTTCAGTATTTTGAAGGTTTGATAATCTACAGTTACATTTTAAATTTAGGAGCAGAGAAATGCAACATATATTATATCAACGAAGAGAAAATTGACAGATTTATCTTGAATGGGATTACATGAATCAGACAAATTGTGCCTTTCGGAATTCCTTCTTGATGTATGATACACAAATTAATGCTGAATATTTCCCACTTTCTTGTCAGTTCTAAAAATAGGATTTTTGTCGTGTCTTCCATTTTTGGGAAATG
The DNA here is from genome assembly GCA_007258455.2 of Sequoia sempervirens. NCBI lineage: Eukaryota > Viridiplantae > Streptophyta > Pinopsida > Cupressales > Cupressaceae > Sequoia > Sequoia sempervirens. Next base: position 127,597 of record VDFB02353125.1, read on the forward strand.
TAACTGTTATAGGTAATGAATAGGGTTTTCCCATTTTAGAGTAGGGGCTATTTGTTTATTAGCAGTGAAGGGTTGTTGGAGGAGAGGGCTGGGTTGGGGAAAGATATTGTATGGGAATGTATGCAGAATGTATTCCGTAATTCAGCACATAATAAAGAGTTTGTTTATTTTTTGTGGAAATCTGTATGTTTACTGCTGTTTTTAGTGTTTATTGTTCACTGTTTTGAGGCAACTAACATTTTTCACTGCAGAACAGAGTAATCTGCATCAGTTTTTGGTTTCAGAGCAGTGTAAAAATGGACTATTTTGAACTGGGGAAGGGGAACTGGGAGAGAAGCTGGAGATGAATTTCTCAGGAGATTAGAAGCAATCAAAGCCAAATGCTGGTAAGATGAATCTGAAGACAAACAAGAGAATGAGGGAGCCCCATTTGGAGCAAATGGAGCAATAGGTCCCATGTAGAGGTTGATCAAAACTATTTCAAAACAGGGGACTAGAGTTAAGGCCAAGGTTTGATGGCTACAAGAACTAGAGAAATATTTTGACATGGTAAACATGGATGTAGAAAACCCAAGGCGAGGAGAGTTTGTAGTGACAAAGATGAACTCTCACACACCCTTATGGTGGGAACCTCCAAAATAACAGGAGAAGACAGGGTAAAGACAAAATCAGATTATGGCCCAATAGGTTGAAGCAATTGAGATCTGAATTCTTACATATAGATTGTCAACAGAAATTGTTTAGATAGTTTCAAGATGTGAGAAAAAAGGAAATGTTTGTGTTAGAATACTTAAAACAGTTTATGAGGTTGCAAATATGGGCAGATTCGCAAGAAGATGGTGAGCAGGTTGTTGCTAGATACCTCAATGGGCTATGGTTCCAATTCTGTGATGAGCTGGCCCTAACCAAACTCCACACCATTGGTGAAACATATCAACATGCTCTAAGAGTTGACAAAAACTTAATTGGGGTAAGGGTAAATTGTTGACCAAGAAAAGCAATCACACTTCCTTTAGAGGAAAATGAAGTCCCTCAAAACCTGCCAAAAATGAAGAGCTTAAGGAAGGCAAGGAGGTGAAATCAAACTCTTGAGGAAGAGGAAGCTTCAAAGGCATGGGAAGAGGACAGAATTTTGGTTATTGTAAGCCATATGGATGTTTCAAATGTAATGAAGCCCATAAGGCCAAAAACTACACTCAGAATCCCAAAAAAACAATGGTATCACAAGATGAACCTTCAACACAAAAAGTTGAAGTAGAGACAAGAAAGAACTTGATGCTTCAAAGAACACTAATATTAGGAAACAAAGAGATCCCAGAAGCTGATTGGAAGAGAAAGAGCATCTTTTGAACATAATGAAAGTTTAAGGACAAAGTGTGCAAGGTGATTGTAGAGGGTGGATTGACCAACAATTTAGTAAATTCAGTAATGGTAAACAAATTATAGCTTGCTTGCATTCCAATATCAAACCATATAAGATTCATTAATTAAAAAGGGACTATAGTGTACTTATGGATCAATCTTGTCATATTGCTTTCAAAATTGGTCCTTATGAAAACAAAGTGCTAGGTAATATGGTGTCAATTGATGCTTGTGATGTATTGTTGGGAAGGCTCTAGCTGTATAATTGGAAAGTATCCATCATGGCAGGGAGAACACTTATGAGGTAGAACATGAGGAGAAGAGACATCTTCCAAAACCATGGAAAGAAAAAGGGGCTTCCAAAATGTTAGTTGTCTCTTGTAGCAATGAGTTATAAAAAATTCTGAAATCAAAGAAGAACCTTTTTATCTGCCATGCTTGAAAGAAGCGAGTGAAGTTGGAAGAATCAAACTCACACAAGAGGTGCAAAAATTATTGACTAAGTATTCTAATGTGACTCCAACAAAATTGCCAATTGGCTTGCCTCCCTTACATAGCATTACACAATATTGATTTGGCACTAGGATCAAAGCTTCCTAATCAAGTTGAGTAGAAATTATCTCCTACAAAAAATAGGAAATGAGACAACAAATTTGTGAGTTGTTAGAGAAAAAGTTCATAACGGAAAGCAAAAGTCCTTATGCCACATTGACTTTACTCTCCCCTAAGAAAGGAGGAAATGGAGAATGTGTGTGGACTCTAGAGCCATCAACAAGATTACAATAAAATACAAGGATCCACTATCTAGAATGGATGACATACTTGATTGCTTAGCTAGTGCTAAGATTTTCTCCAAGATTGATTTCAGAAGTGGCTATCATTAGATCCAAATTTGGGAAGGAGACAAATGGAAGACGGCGTTCAAGACCAAGGATGGTTTATATGAGTGGTTGGTGATACCATTTGGAATGTCTAATGCCCCTACCACTTTTATGCATACCATGAATTAAATATTTGGGAAATTTGCTATAGTTTATTTTGATGACATTTTGATTTTCCAAAGAAACATAGAAGAGTATTTAAGCCACTTGCAAGTTGTGTTTGACATATTTATAGTGGAAATATTGTTTGTAAATCTTAAAAAGAATGAATTTTGTAGAGATAGGTTGGTTTTGTCAAGGTAGCAACTTTCATATGGAGTGTTTTGTTTTGTGAACCTTAAATACAAAAAAAATGGATTTATTAATAAAATATAATAAATAGAGGGGAAAAAGCAATATATTATGTATTTGAAATATATATTGACATTAAAATATAAAGAAATTACAATTAAAATATTCCTATCATAAGAGATAGCCGAAATGAAAAAATAATTAGGATAATATGCTTCAGTATGTGGTGACTCTTTATGAGCCATTTAACTTTACCAATAGACCAAGGGCCACTTGACAAATTTTCAAGTAAAACATCAATAAAGTAGGAGTTGGACCCAAAGATTCAATGGGTGTTTTGATAGAAAGTGCACTTTAAAAGCTTGTTTCTACATTTTTGCATTTTTGTTTGAGTGAGATTTTTTTCTTTTCTATTTCTTTTCTTTCGCCCTTGTTCTTTTCTCTTTGAGTCAATGGTCTTTCCAATCAAATAAAGCTGACTTGTATTTTCTTTTTTTAAAGGGATAATATCTATTGTATTTAGTAGTAATTGCATATTTTATAAATGAAATAATATTCTTAATCTTTTTCTAAGTTAAGTGATTTTAATAAAAGAAATTAAATCAAAAAGTACAATTTAATTTTATTAAATAGTCACTACAATATATTGAAGGGAAAAAAGAAAAAAAATGCAAAAAATGCATTTTTATATGATTGAAAAGAAAAAGAAAAAAAAGGGTCTCGCACAACCATTTAATAACCTTGGTTTTCCTTGTAAATGTGATTTCAACATATGGAGTGAGCATAGACTCAAAAGATTGGGGCTATACTTGAATGTCCTATCCCTCAAAATATAATACAAATAAGGATTTTTTTATATAAAAGATCATATATTGAAACCAAGAGTTAAATCACATAGCCAAGTCTTTATGTTACTCTCTTCATTCTAATGATGGATAATGTAGTATGATCCATGTTTAAAAAACACAGATTAATCTCAAAACACTCAAATCTCTATTATGGACTATGGAAACATCAATCTTTGATATAGCCAAATCCTCAAAAAATACGAGCATCATGGGATCACACAAGGCCAGACACTAGGAGAAAAATAAATGCATGGCCCAAAAAAGTGAAAACAACTACACAAAACAAACAAGGCCACAACCCCACTAGGGAAACAATTTCCAAGTCACCAATTCAACAAAAAAAAAAAAAACTATAAGAATAATGCTGCAAGGGCAACACCAATGTTAGCAGGGTCTTGCCAATTAGGGTTATCCTATCCTCCACTTGGCAAATTCTTGCTAACCTCAATGAGTTCCCAACCAATAAGAGCAATGCTATCACCATCCTTGAGATGCTCTTATCATTGCTTTTGCATAGGCCTTGGTAAAAATATAGCAAGATCCAAGTGAGAATTTACCTTGATTAGGAAGGGGCCATCTACACCATTGAGAGGACATGAAAGGCATGATGCAAAGGTTGATACCACCCACCATGGCAGCTACATAGTAGAGGTGTAGGTAGGGTCTAGCTAGAGTGTTGCCTAGTTAGCAATGGGGTAGAGTGGTGGCTTGTTAATAGCTATGTGGGTGGTGTTGTGAGGGCTCAAAGTAGCTATGCCTCTTATCTTGGAGGGGAGATTTGGCATAGAAAGGTGGTGAAGGTGAAACCTTTTCCATTGTGCAAGGGGCATTCTCCCAATGCTTGAGCAAGGTTAGAAGACGTTGGACCTCCAACACATTCATTCTAGCATAGATTTGAATCTACATGAGCACATTAGAGATCATCAACGATTTGGTGTGAACAACAAAGTTAGTATCCATGATAGAATGAGAAAAAATAGTAAAATTCCTCTCTTTTGAGAGGCAAAAAAGAATTTCCAATCTAATATCATGTCATAGCTAGAAGGATCTACCAAGTAAAGGTTGTAGACCTTGAGAGGCCAAAAAACCATGTATCCAATGCTACACATTTTTTAACCAACACAGTTAAAGAAGGGTTTCTAGTTGCCCATAAAACAAACATCTTGGATTGTTTAAGCCAAGATGTATCAAATGGGTGCCAATATAAAGGCATGACAAAGAAAACTAGGCAACTTTGGGCTCCACAACTACTTTCCAAACTATTTGAAGCTACTTAGCCCAATAAAACTAGGAGAGTATTCAAATCATGAACCATGGGTAGATGAGGTAAGAGTCACCAATATCCCTTCTTAGGAGTGTAGTTATAAAAGGGAGTGTTGACATACCATTTATATCCTTGCACCAAGTTTGAATAGAGGACATAGATATTTTGTGCAATTGTTGAGAAGGCACAACCTTAATTATCATTTGGAAGGTTTCTTAATTAGCATGGCTTAAATTAAAATTAGCTTTGGCCTAAGACCAAGACATCCAAGTGGAATTGGCCTTAGAATTAAGATCCTACAAATGCCTAATCCCCCATTGAAAGAACTTAAGGAGTGGATCCAAGGAATAACTGCCAAAAACTTATCTTGAAATAGGACGATGGGAGATCGCATATAGATTGTTTGTTGATGGATAAACCATTGCAAAATCTTTCCCCATTAAAGAGAAATCAAGGCTTAATAGTTTCCCAATCCTTCCAAATACATTTTGTGACAAAAGTGCCGTGATTTTAATACGCACATGAGCAACTACAAGAGAATGGAAATCAAGGCAATTCGAGACTAGGCACCCATACAACAAACTAGAAGCAATGCAATTTCTCAACAAAATTTTCCAACTTTTATTGTTGTCACAAGCTTTGACAATCCATTCAACCCAAAGAGAAATACCTTGTTTGTTGACATCAATAAGGCCTCACCAATCAAAGTCTCTTGGTAAGCAACAAAGGTCCCATGAACACAATGAAAACCTTTATTGTGGTCTAAATTGGCCAATAGAAAGCTTTGTAGAAGCTTGTCGAGCTTGAGGTATAATGATTTGGAAGGAACCTAGAAAGAAGAGTAACATACATGCAAAGACACGAGAACTTTAGAGAAAATTTGGAATTTACCTACTAACAAAAGCAGTTTGGTGATCCATTATGTGATTTTTTTCTCAATTATGTCAATAACATATTTCCATAGCTTGGACTAACAAGCTAGGAACATGAAGGGAATTCCCAAAAATTTAAATATTTTCTAGTGGTCAATAGATTTCCATCCCAAGGAATGAATCTAACTAGGAGGCTAGGAAAAGGATTGCCCATAGAATTGCAAGATGGCATTGACAAGAAGATATCCAAACTCTTCAAGAGCTAGTACATTGAGAAAGGGTGCTAGAGCGAAGCCCTTCCTTATAGAGCAATAAAGTCCAAAGTGTTCAAATTGAACACCATTAGTAGTTAGGCAAGCAAAAGCATTAGCAAACAAAATTTGAACCAAAGTCAAGAGTCCTAACCATGGCTTGTATGAAATTCCAATCAATTCTATCATAGGCCTTTTTGAAGTCAATTTTGATGAAGAGTGCTCATTGATCAATACTCATTCCATAGCTTCCCAAACTACAATAACATTGATGAAAGCTTTTAGATTCAATTGTGTATGTTTTTGTGTTGACGTTTCAGATCACTCTCAGTGATCCATCATCAAGAAGAGGAACAATAGAATGAAAGGAGTGTAGATATAGCCTAATATTGTTCCTCTTCCTGATGATGGATTGCTGAGTGTGATCCGAAACGTCGACACAAAAACATACACAATTGAATCCAAAAGCTTGCATCAATCTCATGGACTATGGAAAACTCATTCCAACTACAATAACATTGTCAAGAATATACCTATTTTGAATAAACTCAATTTGTTTAGGTTGAGCTACTAGTAGAAGGAGATGTCTGATTCGCATGGATAAGGCCTTGGCAATGATTATGTAGGAGACATTCAAGAGAGTGATGGGTCTCTAGCTACAAATCAACTCCAAATCTCTAGATTTATGTATGAACTTGATATTTTCTTTGTTAATGATAGGATCTAGAGACCTAATATAATAAGATTCTAGATATACTTTGAATAAATCATGGCCAATATCAACCCAAAGGATTTTGTAGAATTCACATGGAAAATCATAACAACTAGACACTTTATCATTAGCCATGCCGAATGTAGTTGAGAGGAGTCCTCCTAGGGTAAGAGTTTGTCACAACGTGGTCTATGGTCAACCTACAAGGGACAATATCTAAACAAGTCTTAAGTGCCTCTTCCTTTTGAAGAGAGGAGACATAAGATTGGAAGACCTTAGTATATTGTTGGACAAAGGCATGCAAAACTAAAGTGTGAATAAGAATTTCTTGGCTTCTTTGGTGCAATTTATTTTTTTAGCTGAATTATTAGGCCACAAAGCTTGAAAATTTTCTTTGAAACATGAACATTGAAATTTAACTATTAAAGTCTACCTTTAATTTGAGTTCCCCTGGTCACACAAGCATCATCCACTTGCACAAGGTGGCACTCTTTAGCCACTTGAATTTGGAAGGGTTTGTTATATTTTTCTTTCTCTTAGGCCAATTACATTGTTTTAATGGTACCCAAGCCTCTCCCTTCAATTGTCAATGTTGAAGAGATAGGAATTGAAGTGAGCAATTGTGCCACTAAAGAAACCTCACAAGTTTGTTTCCAATGGGTTTCATAAGGTATGTCTTCTAGTAACTTGTGAGATATTCTTTTGGTACTTGAATTTGATAATGCTCATAAATGGATCAAGTAGTTTATTCTCATTGGCTACTTTTTCAACCTTATTCCATATAAAATGTTTTATAGTTGGCTAAACATTGCATGGGTTCCCCATGAGGTTAAGCTAGATGCTATCCAAAACATAACCAAAGGCTTTTCTCTCACTTTGTAGAATCTAACCATGTAGACACAGTCCTCCACCATGGTCCCTGCTATGCTCACAACCCTTTGTTAGTTTTTTCTCCCTAGACAAGGTTTTTTCATGTTTGATTAGAAGGTTCTTAAAGTCCTATATGGGTTGGAAAAGTTATATTTGGCTCAAGTGTAATTTCAAGTCTATGCGGAGATTGACCTCTCCCAAGTTTAACGAAAACTCTTGACATAAATATTGGTGACATGTGCAATGCACAATGTATTCTATTTATCAATTTTCCCAACACTTTCTTTTAGCACCAAGACCTTGACCATAAAATTAGAGACTTCCCTTTAGTCAACCACAAGTCCAAAGAAACCTCCAAAATGATGTAACAAAGGATGAAGATGGATAGAGTTGGATAGACTAATGTAGGAAACCATAAAAAATGGTCACAATGGGCTCCATAAAGGCTTTTAGTCCAACAACGGTGTACTGAACAATGGTTTGGTTGCCAAAGCCACAACAATGAGCCCCTATCATCTATAGGGTAATGAAAAAGAAACAACATCCATGGGATCCTCTCAGCCATAAGCCATTAAAAAATCCAAGCAACTAGTCATTGATCAAGCAAATCCCACCTATCATTTTGGCGAATCTTTTCAAAAGTTTAGTAAACCTTGAATACTTTAGAACTACAGTCCCTATGAATGTTTTATCCTTGGTGGAGTTGCTAGTTCAATCTGCTTCACAACTAGGAGGCATGTATTCACATAACCCTCTTTAAGAGGTAGAGGAAGGAGCATATGTTCCTAAAAAATGGCAAATGCAATTTGGAGCATTCTCTCCGAAAAACCAAAGTCAATTTGCATAGAATATTTTTTCTATTTTGTAGGGGTTCGACTTTGAGGAAATGTCCTTAAACCCTCTTTCTTCATGAATTGCATCTCATGGAATGTGAGAGGTTTGATAGACCAGGATCGCAAATTCATGGTGTAGGATTTTGACAAAGATTTATTCCCTCTAGATATTCTTTGTCTTCAAGAGATCAGGTTGTTTGGTTTTTTCTTTCGATCATGTGTCATGTTATGTTATATGGCTAGACAGTATTTGTTTTAGCAGCAATCATGAGCAAGACTAGGGTGGTAACTTTTGCTGATGCCAAATGGCATTCCCACTATGTCTAATAGAGCTTTGTGGGTCCTTTTCAACATAGATAATTTATGCTGCAAATGATGTGGCTGAAAGGAAACTATTTTGGTAGTGACTTGCAAATGAACCACCATTAGCCCAATGGTCTTTAAAAACCCATGAGATAGACAACTAGTGAAAGAGAGATGTGGCTCTACATGTTAATTGATCCTTTATGACCTCAATCTTGGCTACCAAAACACATCTACCATTTGGTACACAAGATCCAGCTTGCATAGTGATTTTAAAAGAATAATTAAGTGGCTTGATCATGCTATGATGCCAACACAATCGTAATTTTGCTATCTATTACTCACTTCTAATGGAACCCCTACTAGACTTTGTTCTTTCTAATTACTCACTGATCCACTTTAAAGTTAAATGGGGCCTTCAAACTCCTAAGAAAGACTCAGTTATTTTTAAACATGTCATTGCTTCATCATAAGTCTACATTGGCCCATATCCAACGTGTGTGGAACTTGGTGCATGTCTAAAAGGATATATTGGGTGGGTTGAATGGTGGTTTGATGCAATCACCATACCACTTATTTATTGAGAATGTTTGGCCATCAGCTAGCAAGGATACACCACAAATCCTATGTGGCCATGTTCTTAAAACTTTAAGGTAAGGGATTTTCATGGATTGATTTATTATAAATTTCAATGGGATAAGGGACCCATTGATGAATGGCACTCAGTGGAATTCATTTTCTTGGACTTTAGCAGTTGAGAGAAGTTTCAAACAACTTAAAAGGAAGGTGGAAAAATCTCTAATATTTGCCTCGTTGGACTTTGAGAAGGTCTTTACCATTGTGTGTGATCGTTCAGCAATGGCAATTGTTGGTGTGTTGAGTCAAGAAGGCAAGCCAGTTGCCTATGTTAGTGAAAAGATAAATAATGACAATAAAAGGTATGGCAATCATGATAAAGAATTGTTATTGTCTATACGTTCAATCAATGAAGGCACTACCTATTACATAGGTAATTCCTTTTGTTGACAAATAAACAAGCTCTAAAATATATCAATTCTTAAACGAGTTTATCCCATAAGCTTCTTTTTTACAAAGTTATACATTTGTGGTGCAGCCAGTGGAAAGATTGAAGTTGTGGTAGATGATTTAAGTAGGAGACATCACCTATTTGTCTCTAACCAACAAGATCGTTGGGTTTGATGAGATGAAGGAAGAATATGTAGTTGAACCTTATTTCAGTAAAATAATTGATGTACTCAACAATTTTACAATTGCAAGCAAAGAGTTCTATGATAAATATTTGTTGGCTGATGGATTTTTGTTTAAGGAGCTCCAGGTTTGTATTACCATAGGTTCTAGAGGGGGTCAACTAATTAGGGAAATGCATTCAAATGGCTTGGGGGACTAGCTTAGGGACAAAACTTACAATTTGGTAAGTCATAAGATTTTTGGCCTTAGTTAAGGAGAGATATGAATAAGTTTGTTCCTAGATTTAAGTTTGCAAAGTTTCTGAAGGCAGACAACAAAACACTGGTTTGTATAAACCCTTACTGGTACCTGAAGAATCATGGATTTTGTCTTCGGATTGCCTCATACTCAAAGTGTTAATGATTCTATTTTTGCTGTGGACCAATTTTCTAAAATTGCGCACTTCCTTCTGTATAAGAAGAATACTAATGTAAATAAGATTTTTTATTAGGTTTTTAAGAGGTTGTGCGCTTAGATGGATTGCCCAAGAATATGACAAGTGACTAGGATGCAAGGTTTCTTTGTCACTTTTGGAGGACTTTGTGGAGAAAACTTGACAGAAACCTGTAATATAGTTAAGCCAATCACCGTCAAACAGATGGGCAAATGTACAAAAATTTGGACAATTTTCTTCAAAGCCTAGTTGGTGAGAATCCAGTGCAATGGAATTTGTTTTTGGCACAGACTAATCTTGCTTTCAATTCCAGCATCAATAGGTCTACTAAGAAGTCTCCCTTATGGAGTAGTTGATTTAATTGATCTTCTATGGGGAAGATGGGTTAGCAAGATGGAGAGGACTTTGTGAGGCATGTAGAAGATGTGCATCAACAAGTTAGGCAAAAGCTGTATATAATCAATGAGTGGTATAAAAGAAATGCAGATTTGGATCAAAGAGAGAAGATGCATCAAGTGGGTGAACAGGTCATAGTTTACTTGCATAAAGAAAGATTTCCTCAAGGCACTTACAATAAATTGAAGTCAAAGAACAATTAACCCTTGCAAGATACTAAAGCAAATTAATGAGAACGTCTCTTTGATAGAATTGCATGAAGAATTGGACATTAATCGTATATTTAGTGTCAGATCTTTATCCCTATCATTTAGGTAGTGAGGAAATTCAAGATGAGTTGTGCTGTGAGAATGGGTCAGAAATTTGCCAAGGTTAAAAAGGAGCAGATTGGAAAGGTAGTAGGCACTAAGGCTGATTCTACTAAGTCCAAGAATTATAAAAAGTATTTGGTAAAATGGCTCAGGTCATTTAACAGTGAGTCATTTTGTGTCTTCCATTTTTGAGAAATGTAACTGTTAGGTGATTAATAGGGTTTGCCAATTTTAGAATAGTTTTTCTCTTTTTTTTAATTAGCAGTAGTGGATTGATGTAGGAGAGGGCTGTTACTGTAGAGAATTAATGCCGAACATACCATAATTCAGTCTCAGAAAATGGGTTTTGTTTATTTCCTTTTGAAATCCATATATTTTCTGCCGTTTTACATTTCATTGGTTCACCTCAAGTCTTATAGCCTTAAAAGTTCCTCACCAGAACACACAGTAAATCTATATCAATTTATGGATCCAAAAACTCTTTCATCATACATTTTAAAAATAAAGTTAATATATCCAGAAAAAATGATTTTCAATAATTCAGGACCCACATTTGATAAGGCCCAGCTTCTTCTGCTTCAATTCTAATTAAAAAAGGTCTTACTCACTAATTTACATATTCTCCGTGAAGTAGGATCTGTTCACCAACTAAATCCTCAAAACTCCAGAAACATCACTTCAATAGAAAGGAAAAAGCTTATTCAGAAGCAAATAATTTATTATACTGGTAAAAACTAACCAGTATAAACAGCAGTGACATATAAAAGCTTTTCCCGAGGCCCGTTCATTGCTTCGATGGGAGTTTTATAGCCAGGCCCGCCATGACCAGTCCCGCAGCATCCTTCCCCTGTGGCCATTTTACACACTTCCACAAATTATATGAAGAATCGTCCAGTGCTAATCACAGGTTACCATCAAACTTCTTCTACATCCTGAAATTAACATACGTTACTTATAGAAAAGAGCATCCATCACCGTATGTTCATAGACTACTTTTTTTCTTCTCCTTTTCTTGGATTTAAAAATAGTTCACGCGCTTCACACTCCCGTGAATGCTGGTTTACAAATAATGCTTTGGATGTTGGCCATGTGTTTACATTAATAATCCATGAATTGTATATTCAGATGGAAGGATAGAATATGCGAAGATCTTTACGTTATCTGGGGATTTGCTCACAAAAGCAATCAGCAACTGGAAAATCATTTGGCAACGACTCAATTGGTTTTAAAATAATGCTCTGGATCACATGATTACATTAATAATTCATGAATTCTATTTTGTATTCAGATGGGAGGAGACGAAAGTCTGAAAATCGTTATCAATATGAGGATTTGCTCACTAAAATAACAAGCCATTGGAAAATCATTTAGCGATTATTAAATTGGTTCAGATGATCATCTGTTTGCTTTGCTTCAGGGAGAAGCATTGATTACTCGATACATTTTAAAATTGTGCGATTTGACTTTTTTGGTGGACAATTTGTTTTAAAAAAATTTTCAGTGGGTGCTGCTGAATTTTTTTAGGAATATTTTAAAGCTTGTGGTCTCATTAATTTAATTTTGCAATTCAGTTTAAAAGTTCGAGTTCCAAAATTTAAGGAACGAATTGGAGTACTTTGATAAAAAATAAAAAATAAATAAAAATTCTCTCATTTTTTTCATTTAGGAATTTAAAAATTTAAGTGATAGACAAGTGTTAGAAAAAATTCCTAAAAAAATTCTAAGCTTTAGGGGCAATTTCTAGCCCCACCTTAATTTCACCCGCTGAAATTTGCAGTCCTAAAAAGTAGGGGCTACTATTTTTCAAGAAAAGATTCCAATTAATCTTGTAGAATATTTTTTTTTTGCTTCATGGGATTGCTTGATCCATGAAAATAGAAGCCCAAGCCCCCCCCATGGGACCTTACTCTAAGCTAGTCTAGGTGAAAGTTCTTTCTGGTGAAGCTTGGGCTCCCACAAGCCGTTGATTTCATTCATTTAATGGCTCACAGAAGGTGTAGATCACTTCGTCCTTTAGGTTTAGGTGCTTTTGCCAACCGTCCATCTCAATGATCTCAAAGGGTTTGCGAGGAGTCATATGGAAAGTAAAGCCCCATCAGAATTAGCCTTTCTATTGGTTAGTTTCATTTAGTAGTGGGTCCCTTTTGTGATGGTGTTTCAAAATTTGATTATGTAGAGTTTTTATTCAACATTTCAAATCATCTATCATTACCAAACAAAAAGTTAGTGGCTTGTGGGAAGCAATGGTAGGTGAAACACTATTTTGTTGAACACTCTCATTAATTGTTGAATCTTCAAATCACAGGCTCATGGGAGCCAAAGAAAAACATAAAATTGATTGTCTAATTAGACTTCGACCAATTATCGATGATCTTTTGAAGTCAAAGCTTGGTTGTGATGGAAAGGGAAGAGTGATGACCATTATTTACTTGGCCTAGTCACCACAAATCTTTAGAAGAGCATGCCAAAGAGAATTGAATGTGGATTGAAGCCAAGATCGTGTTCTAAAGATCAAACAACTAATGATGCATTCAAATCATCATCCACTTCTTTGGAGATTTAGGGTATGCAACAACTCCTTTTATGACAGTCATGAGTTCCAATGGTTGCATGCTCCCAATGAGATATTTTTGGATCCAAATCTCTAATACGCTGCAATTTGTTGAGGAATGCTCCAATGCAACTAATAGCTCGCATTGATTGCCACTGTTGTTTTAGTTGTATGTCTCTCCCATTGTATAAATAAGAGTTTTATTTCATTGTTTAGCAAGATGGGATGTAGCAAGCCTCAACTATAAAACTTCTCTCAATATTTTTTCTATTTGTTAAGTTTGGAACTCAAACCTTATATCATGCGCCAATGACTTCAAGCCTTTTTGGTATACAATGTGTATTGTTGTGGAATTCTAAAACATGAAGTTGGGAATATCTTATTTTTTCCCTACTTATGTGTTATGTATGAATGATTGTTTACCTTGTGTATTAATTGCATTATTTTTTATTAGTTATCTATAGACTATTGAGTCATATGTTTTATTTTATCCTACCAACAAATAGAGGATATCTCAATCTTGGCATATTATCTTTGTTAAATTTAGATTTTATTTCAAGCATTTCTTTTCCCTTTTCTCTATAAGTGATCAGTGAGAGTTTATTGAAAATCTTACAAGGATGTAGCCTTTAAAACCCTAAAAGTTTACACATGAATCAAGTTATTGCAAAAATTTCTATTATTGCACTCCCTATGTAATGTGGGTACAAGGCACAACCAACATAGCACAAATGGTTGCAATATTTGAGTGTTAATAGATATTGGCATACCCAATGAGATTGTTGTCCCATCTTGATTGATTCTAGTGTAAATCTTGATCTTCTACTTTTAAAAGTATTACTTTTTCACTTGGTGACTCTACTCAATTGAAAATCTAGAGGCTTATGAGTATGAGACCTAGTACAACTATTTTTCAATGGTGCCAAGTGTAGGATAGGAGTTGGAGCTATTATGTTTCTAGTTTTTCCTAACGAAGGTAAGACTTTGCAATCTTATAGACTACAATTCAATTGTTCAAATAATGTGATGGAATGAGACCTTAACTCAGGGCCTCCAACTTATAGAAAAGAAGAGAATTAAGTCACTACAAGTCTTTTGTGACACTAAGCTAGTGATTAAGTAGGTAAGATCTTAATTACTACCATAGAACTATTCAATGAAGTCATATACACATAGGGCCTAGGATTTAATTGAGTTTTTTAATGCAATAAAATTCTAAGTTATTCCAATAACCTTGAACATAGGTGTTCATTACATGGTAGAAAAAGGGTTGCAATTTGATCATGTTGATGACTTCTACAAAATGAACATCATGTTAAGCTAGTTGTAAGCCCAATGTTTCTTGATGATTCCACTCATCAACAAGTATTTGAGAGTGATGATCACATCATTCTTTTTATTTAAAATTAAACTATGTGTGTATAAGATCTAGGCCCTATGATTGAAGAAGCCTTTGATGACTAGATTTCACAACTCAAATTCAACAAATTGCCTAAAGGACTAGTTACCCTAAAATGTTGGAGTTGATAGATGAACCCCACAGCTCCTAAAAATCACCTGCAACCAAAACGCCTATCACAAACGAGAGATCAAAGCAACTAATTTTCTATGCAACCAAGAGAGAAAGAATTGATCTACAAAAACATCTAATATTCCTTTTGTATTGAATAATGAATACTGGGATAATAATTACAATGAAAGATCAATTCTTATAAAAGGAAAAATAAAACCCTAGATCGAGATTTGATTAGATTGTGAAAAGTGTCTTAATTGTTGGCAAGACACTGCACATGTTTTCTGGTGTTGTCATTGATGGGAACCCTTGTCAACTAGTCGATCCACGCATTGCAATTTGCTCATACCGGTAGACAGATTGATGATTAGTAGTTATTTGTTTAGTTAGAACAAAGCATCTGGTAACTTCGTGTTCTTCGATTCATATGCAATTTTTTTGTTATTATTTTATGTTGTGGATCTCAAGGAGTATTGTTCGATGGATAATATGTGTTATCTATAAATCTTGGTGCCTCGTATCAATTTGGGTGGAAGTTAGAAGGTTCGGTGAACTAATTTTCTGTTCATCTGTATTAGGAGGCTAACTTGGTGAATATGGTGTGTCGTAGATATTTGAGGAGTTATTGTTTAAGTATTTTTTTGTTTGAAATATTTGGTTTGGGTCCCTTCACTCATATTGTAATGGACTCTTGTGGATAATGAATATTGTGGTGGATGATTTGAGTCGTTTAGAATATTTTCTATTTCTATTGGGAAGCCCATATGTAGGTGCATTGAAGGGTGGTGTAGATATATATAAGTGATCATCATTTTGGTGTGTGTCCGGTTGTGAGTTGATGTGGCGTTGTGAATGTGAGAATAGTCGTAAGAGATATTGCATTATGCATGCCACTCAGCATTAAGGATTTTGCGCTAATTGAAAAGAGTAGAAGAGCGATAATTAGAGTCAAAAGGTTCTAAATTCAATTGTTGGAGCTCTTAAATCGAATCCATAATCAAGCATTTGTAGGAGCGTTACTTTATTATTCAAACTCTTTGGAAGTATTCCAAACTTTTGTAAGGTAGTAAGCCTTTCATTTTTTGAGCAGTGTGCTTGAATGCAAGTGCATTCTCATCTTGTAATCATTTCTTTTGAGTATACTCAGAACAATATTGTGGATTAACCTTCATCGTGGTTTTTCCCATAATAGGGTTTCCACGTAAAAATCCATGTGTTATGGTGTTGTGGTTATTTTTCTTATGTGCATGAATTTTTATTTTGGTTGAATGTTATCACTAATGGATCAGATTAATAGTTAAAATTCACAACGCTGATTCACCCTCCCTTCCTGCGTTGCGTTTGATTCCCAATAATTGGTGTTGAGCTCGGCCTCTCGGCGAAGCTAAAAAGCTTGGGAAGACTTTTGAAAGTGTTTCAATGGATTCAAGCAGTCTTCAACAACAACTTATGGTGGCCCTAGATGATCTTGATTGGGAAAAATCTGAAGTCCGGGAATTACAAACAAATCTCATGAATGCTGAGAGATTCATTGAGTCATTGAAAGAAAAAATCAATAAGTCCAAAGAGAAGATAAGGGAACTCTGTGATTAGATCAAGCATGAAGATATTAAACGCATTGTAGATGAATAGTTGAGTCAAACCCTAAAGGAAAAGACAGAAGAATGTGAAATTCTTTCCAGGGATAATGCAATTCAAAAGCATGAGATGTAATCGGCTATGGAGGATGACTAAGGAAATTGAAGACAAGAAGAAAAATGAAGAAAAGCTTGTCCAATCCCTGAAAGAGAAATATGAAGAATGTAGTCAAATAATTGCTGGATTCATTTAGTTGGAACTTGAGTTAGAACAATCCAAATACAATGAGGAAGAGCTTGAAAAAGACATTGTTGATCTCATAGATGAACTTGCTACTAAAAATTTCAAGGAGAAGTTCAAGATTAGCTCAACCAAGCTTGATGAATCCACTGGAAGGTCAAAGAGATCATGGTGACAAGCAGGGTCTTGAGATATGGAAGAAGAAGAAAGTTTTCGATCTAGACAAGACAAAGAAATTTTGGACAAAAGGAGGTTCGACAAGGAAAATAAGATGTGAACAACACCTGGAAGGCATCCGTAGAACCTAATGCTCAAAGATATTTAATGGTATATTTTATGTCATGGTAATGAATGGTCATATG
Organism: Sequoia sempervirens; assembly: GCA_007258455.2. Classification (NCBI taxonomy): domain Eukaryota; kingdom Viridiplantae; phylum Streptophyta; class Pinopsida; order Cupressales; family Cupressaceae; genus Sequoia; species Sequoia sempervirens. Next base: position 144,677 of record VDFB02353125.1, read on the forward strand.
GTAAATCCAATGCAAAAGAATGAATCAAATGATCCATCATTCTCCCATAGTGCTCTAATTGTAAAGGCACGGTCATAAGTCAAATGAATGCAAAATGATGAAACAACTTTATAGAATGTTAGATGCATGCAATAGATTTCCAGCCATACCTTAACCAAAGGGTGACTGGAAGAGAAAGATGCTGGAACAACCGACCGGACAAAGTTAATATGGTGCTAAATTGTACCACAAAACTTATCATAGATTCTCGCGATAAGAGGTCGTAAATCGTGAAGAAACATGCAAGGATGAAAAGGAAAAGGAAAGTCACTAGAAGAATGCATCGTGAAGCGGGGAGCGAAGAAGATATGGGTAAAGAAGAGTCCCCAGTTAAGGTGAAGCGCGAGCTAGCGCACCAAAAATCAATCAACTCTGGTAATTCCTCCACTAGGTTGGCAGTCTTCCGTCTAGGGGAATTGCCGAAACGCATCGTTTCAAACTCTCGAGGAAATCTGGTTACCGATGCTGCGTGGATGAGTCTTACTGTATCACGGACTGCAGATGTTATTGAACAAATTTATGCAGAATTGAAGGTCCACATAAGAGTTAACTTTTACAGTATATGGAAATAGGGTATCTAGATGTGTTAGGGAAAAAGCATTTATTGCGTCAAAAAGGTTAGGTGTACAAATGATAAAAGGTTATTTCTATCCTCAATTTATCACTTTTCATTTTGAGAAGAAGAAGTTTAAAGAGCTCTAAAGAAAACTTTGGCAAAATTTGGTGAGAATTCAAGCATGAAGGCGATTCAAAGTTCAAACCCTAATCCGACTAAAAGGTATTTTTCAAGAAAACTTGTAAAACTATGAATTTGTGAAAATGGCTACTCCATTGGTAGTTGAAGTCAAGGATACACCCCGTTTGAAGTTTAAATGGCATCCTTTCAAGTTTGTTGAGACGGTTCTTTAGGTGCATTTTTAATCGCCCGTATCGCTATATTTGCAGGCATTGAAGATACAGGGAATTATCCATGCCAATATTGAGGAGTTAGGAAGCCTGCCACCAAGCGCAATCTATATTCCAAACACATTGTTGGTGAGGATTTCTATGTTAAGCCTGAATTCAAAACCCTAGAGGAAAAGAAATTCACGCAGATTGTGAAATTTCTCATGTTGATGAAAATGAATGGGTCCAGTACATCTTAAGTTGAGTTCATGCTGAATTCATGTGGTTGAATCAACCCTTCAAGATTACAAAAGAGGCTATAAGTGTTGTTACATGTTTAAATTCCTCTGGTGGATTGCCGATTTTGAAGTCTGTGAAAAATAAAACAGTCACTGATGCAACTAGTTCTGTATTTGATAAAAGAGCGATGACAATTGATAACATCATTGATGTGGGTGTGAAATTTTCCTCGATGGTCATTGGTTATAAGATACATCACTCCAGGTGAGAAAATTTTGTATCCGATACATCCATATATGTAGCCTATCAAATGGTAAAGGAGAATGCAGAGTATGATTTGTGTGAATTGCTTCAAATTCAACTTATGGAAAATCTTGGTACGATTAAGAAAGATAAGAAGAATTCTTCAACATGGTAATTTATTACAAGGTTGACATTAATTTCAGCGGTGAATTTCGACAGAGATACGTTAATGGCCTTGGTATGATTTTTGCAAGTCGTGAAAAAATAACCGATACATTCTCAAAACCAAACAAAGGCGTGGTAATCTCTAATTTCCCATTGTGAAAGCATATGATACAATTTGTTTCGGCGCAGGATATTGATTAGTGCTTGAGGGTTAAATAGAACTTGGGGAAATCGCTTAATTATTCCATGGTTATGAAGTTGAGGTAGAGACAAGCATCGTATTGAAGAAATTGAATCTAAACAAGAAAAACGCTATCGTGGGAAACAATAGCGAGGAAAAGAAGGCTTTCGAAGTCAAGGGAGGCCCGGTGGAAATGAGACACCATGGTAGGCAAAGCAAGAAGAATTTCTAGAAGAGCAAAAGGAAGCACCGATCTTGAGTTGAGATGCTCCATCTATCATTCACCTTTGGTCCCTCTAATTTAGAAAAATGAAAGGGCATCATTTTGCACAAGCGTTAACTAGGGGAAGAAACTATGGAAGTCTTACATTGAGGACAGTGAGTTATTGAATTTGGCATCTGACATTTTGGAAAGGATCATTCCTACTTATGTTAAGCATCCATCCAGTTCTTCCTCCGGTGAGCTAAAGAAACTTATAAATTTGGTAAGTACTCATTTTGAGTCACTTGAGAAGTCAATTTTGGTCAAAGTTCAGAAAGAATTTGATGCTAGGAAGATCAATAGGTTGAAAGGATTGATAGTAAATGCCAAATCTCTATTAGCTACCTATGTGAAAAATGTTCAAAGTGCATTGTCAAAAGGTGGAAGGATTTATAAGTCATGTTCGTTTTGTCAAAACTTACTGAGGAAAATGAGAAGGTTAAGGATCATGAGAAAGAGTTTGCTGCTATTTTTTGATGCTTTTGATCCTTTAACTGTTTCTGTTGGAGAACAAGAAGGTCAAGTTATATCCTTACTTGAAAAAATAAAGAGTTTGAAGTGTGATAATGATAGAGTTGTGGAAAGAGATGGTGAACTTAGAGGGCTAATTGGTCAAAGATGGAAACCATGTTGAATGCTTTGAAAGAAGCACAAGATGCTATGGCAGTTAGTGATCCAATGAGCCTTGAAGCTGTAGAAGTGCAATCTTACTTACTCTATGGTCACATAACTATTTTGGAAAATCTCAAGACGTGTTGGGACACAAGCTTGAACTTGTTAAAGACAAATTTTGCAAATATCTTCGAGTTTGTGTAAGTTGTTTAAAACAAAGTCTATACATATCTTTGAAGTTTTTGTTTGTTTATAGGAGTTTTGTATGTGGATTCCCCATCTTTTCCATTGATGTCAAAGGGGGAGAATAGAATAGTAAAAAATGTATATTCATCTAAGGGGGAGTTGTAGTTTTCAACTGTGGATGAAGATCTTTTTGGAGTTTTGGGTGGTAGTGTATTTTTTGGTATTGATTTGACACTTAGTCATTTTTCACTAAGTGTTGCCATCAATGCCAAAGGGGGAGATTGTTGGCAAGAGACACTGCACATGTTTTCTGGTGTTTTTATTGATGGCAACCCTTGTTAGCTAGTCGATCCGCGCATTGCAATTTGCTCATATCGACAGAAAAATTGAAGATTAGTAGTTATCTGTTTAGTTAGAATAGAGCATCCAGTAACTTTGTGTTCTCTGATTCATATGCAGATTTTATGTTATTATTTTATGTTGTGGATCTCAAGGAGTATTTTTCGATGGATAATATGTGTTATCTGTAAATCTTGGTGCCTCATATCAATTTGGGTGGAAGTTAGAAGGTTCGGTGAACTAATTTTCTGTTCATCTATATTTGGAGGCCGACTTGGTGAATATGGTGTGTCGCGGATATTTGAGGAGTTATTGTTTAAGTATTTTTGTGTTTGAACATTTTGGTTTGGGTCCTCACTATGTTGTGGCCGACTCTTGTGAATACACATTGAATATTATGGATGATTTGAGTCAACTGTTTGTGAATATTTTCTTATTTTGTTGAAGCCGACATGTAGCGATTGAATTCTTGGTGTCAGATATATATAAATGATCGATTATATCATTTTGGTGTGTTCAATGTGAGTTGATGTATGTTGTGAATGTTAGAAGGTTAGTAGAGCCATTATACACAGTTTCACTTGTGCATTAAGGATTTTTTGTGCAAATTGAAGTAGAATAGAGCAGAAGAGCAGAATCAGTTAGAAGGTCCTGAATTTGATTGTTGAGCCTAACCGGAACTGTAATTAGGCATTGGTAGATGCAACTTTATTACTTCAAACTCTTTGGAAGTATTCCAAACTTTTGTAAGGAAATAAGCCTTTTAGTTTTTGAGTAGTGAGCTCTAGGCAGTGTGCCTAAATGCAAGTGCATTCTCATCTTGTAATCTTTTCTTTTGAGTATACTCAAAACAATATTGTGGATTAACCTCCACCGTGGTTTTTCCCCTAACATGATTTCCACGTAAAAAAATCCTTGTGTTATGGTGTTGTGGTTATTTGTCTTATGTGCATGCATTTTTATTTTGGTTGAATGCTATCAACACTTTAATGATCAAATTAATAAAGTTAAAAATTACACAACACTGATTCACCCCCCCTCTCAATGTTACTCGATTCCAACATTAATCTCATGCAATGAGACAACTTGACTTATATTTAGCCCAATCTAATAATAAAAAAACACTCCTAAATTTAGATTAAGTGAATAAAGTAATAAGGGACTTAATAATTAATTAATGATTAACTAATTAAAAACTGATGTCCTATTTACTCCAACACCTCGCTTACAATCAATTTAGGGAGAAGCCAAAAACTTTGATGAGGAATGCAATGATGGATGCATGGATGGGTCTTGGCTACAAGGCCTATTGAGGTACCCATATACAAACAAATGAAATCTCTCATAACTAGAAAAAAGGAGAAAACCGCATGGGAAAAACTCCTCTCCAAAAGAGAAAAGGAAATGACTACACTAGTTGAAGAAGGATAGGAAGACTCAATGTGATCCCCCAAGGACTACACTTCTGTCAGTACAATAGATGTCCCCCAATAGGAGAGAGAAAATGAGGATATGAATTTCCCCCACAAAGGAAGAGCTCTTGTGCTAATGATGAATGCCTAAAGACATAACACGATCCACTACTTGCAAACAACATTTATTCCCTTAGAAGAAACAAATCCATTAGTGATTGGAGAAGCCAATCCAAAAAATTGGAAGAATCAGGAATCCAAATCCAAATGATGTGTGCCTCTGAAAAGTGCTTAAGTGTCCACATGTTGGAAAGAGATGATCTCAATCCAATATCATGTGAAGATTGATGGAGAACAAGATGCAAAGGCAATGAAGATGGTGGGACAACAAAGATGATGTGGTTGTCAACAAAGAGGAGATGAATATCCTCAAATTAATCTTCCAAATATGCAATAGAGGACTCTACAAACAAAGGATGATATGTCTGCAAGATACAAATCCCAAGTAGCTATGTTTCAAAGAAGATGAATGTCTTGTTGTTCCAAACCAATAGGGGTCAAGGATATGGTGATGCCAAGAGGATCAAGAACAACAAAAGATGATGATGTATTCTCAATATTAGGAGTAGGAATATGAAGACAAGTCTCTGAACCATCATAACATGCAAGACCTATGATATACTTAAGCTCCTCTAAAGTATCATCATCAAAGGGTGTGAGAACTATATTTGCAAGAGGAATGAGACAATATGGAGCATGATCGTCTGGGTATGGAGAGATGAGGGTCTCCATGGATCTCCCAAAGTCGAGTTCAAAGTGTGTGGGGACAATCAATCTTCGATACAACACACATAGTGTCAAGATCGACACTAGAATATATAACCCCTACAACATGATCATTGATAATAACCCATGTCGAATAACTCCCTGTTGTGTCTAATGTAGGTATGAGTCCATAAGATATAAGGCAAAAGATTAAGCCACCTGAGATATGTTAAGATGTTATCTCATCAAGAATCAATTATCCTTTGTCAAGATGACCATAGAAGGATGAACATAAAAAAACCATGATACTTTCTCAAATGAAAAAATAAGAGACTGATAACCTTAGTACATATAAAGCAAATCAAATGATGTCATCCTATGCAAGTAGTTCCTTTCTAAGTGCCAAGACGTCCAAGTAATTAACAAAAATGTGAAATCACAAAAAAATGAATAAAATGTACTTGGGGTAGATTCTAGAAAAAGTGCATGAATGGATTTGAAGAGCTTTGTAATACCTTTCCAATGCCACTAGAATCACAAAAATCAGAGATATAGGAAAAAAGTTATGAGATCAGAGGAAAAAAATAAAAATCTAACTTTGATTGAGAATAAAATAAGCCAGCAAAAAAATATAATGATGAGACCTACACCACTAGAAATTTCTTGGAACTAGCTTTCCGATGATATCTCATTTTCTCGATTTCGACACAATATGCTCAAGTTATGACAAAAAGATAAAAAAATGGCTTCTTTAGGGAAAATTAGGGCTAGGAGAGGGGTTGAGGGTACCTCTCGTACAATTGGATGATGTCATGTTGATGTCAAAATGATGTTAACAGATGAAATATTCTCCTTGCTAACAAAATTTCCCCTTTTTGTTGGAAGAATAACTTGATTGCTAGAAAAAGGAGATTTGACGAAATATTCTTTGTAGGATTCATCAGGATTATGCTTGTTACCAAAATATTCAATCAAAATCTTTATGATTCTATCATCTGTTTGTGTGATGGATTTCAGATATGTAGTGTCAAAGATGATAAAATGTGGAATATTTCGCTCAATTGTTGGATGATGCAAGGTTGGTTTTTTGCCATTGATAAGCTGAGTTTGTTTCCAAATATTGTGAGCTGTCGAATAGTGTAAGCTAGTGACGGCTTTAATGTGGCTGTTGAGTGGTATGGTGGAGTTATCCGGTGGAGCCCACCTTTCCAAGTCATCCCTATTGGTACAACTATAATGTAGAAAGTGTTGGTATTTTTTTATTTCTTTTGCAAAATTTGATTTTTTTTGAAAACAAATTAAAAAACATGAGATTTTTTTTAAGAAACCCTAATCATCCTTCTCACATCTACATGCGTATTGAAGAGAAATGGAGGTAGATCCATATAGGTCTGTACGGATTTTTGTGCCTTTTTTGCTAATTTTTTTAACTTCTTAGATTTTAATCAAATGATAGACGTTCCTTAGGTTTTTTGGCCATTCTAGACTCAACGATGATGCTCATTTCATGCTAAGATGAGACAAATCTTTTTTTCAAGGATGGATCTCTAAAAATTTGGATAACAAGTCACATAACTAGTGCTCTAATACCATATTGGAGTTGATAGATGAACCCCACAACTCCCAAAAATCACCTCTAACCAAACCACCTATAAAAAATGAGAGATCAAAGCAACTGATTTTCTATTCAACCAAGAGAGAAGTAATTGACCCACAAAAACATCTGATATGCCTTTGTATTGAATAGTGAATATCTAGATAATAATTACAATGAAGGATCAATCCTTATAAAAAGAAAAAAGAAAACCCTAGATGAGGGTTTGATTAGATTGTGACAAGTGACTTAGTCTCACACAATGAAACAACTTGACCTATATTTAGCTCAATCTAACAAAAAAAACCTCCTAAGTTTAGCTTAAATGAATCAAGTAGTAAGAGACTTTATAATTAATGAAAGATTAATTAATTATTAAGTGGTGTCCTAATTACTCCAACATAGAATCTGTTTTAGTCTTGATAATCAATATCAAGGGAAAAATATGACCATCAATAAAGGGGATTGCCATCATGTTGAAGTAGCTCTAGGCTACACTATAAAATTAGGTAAAGTGTGCATGAAAGAAGAGAGAGCTTGTGTTTAATATCTACAATAAATATGAGGACTACAAGGGCTTGAAGCATGATATGAAAAAAATATCATTCAACATAAAATGGAGTTGGATCCTAATGTTAAGTTAGTCAAGAAAAAACAATGATTAATAAACCCCAAAATGGAGTCATTGATGAGAAAAGAATTACTCAAGCTAGTTGAATCCAAGTTATTTATCCTCTTAACGCATACCACTTGGGTACCCAATATGGTACTTATGAGGAAGAAAGATAGTGAGATGAAACCTTGTGTTGACTTTAAGGACTTGAATAGGGCCTCTTTGAATTGTTACTACCCCTTGTCATCAATGGAGGAAATTAAATAGATATATACTAGATCTAAGACTTTTGCCCTACTTGATGATTTCTCATAAATTATAACCAAGTTTGGGTAAAGGATGAAGATTAGCATAAGACTATCTTCACCCTTAAATGGGGAATGTGTGCCTACCAAAGTATTCTATTTGGTGTTTCAAATGCTCACACAACATTTTAGAGGGTCGTGGATATTGCGTTCAAGGAGCTTATTGATGATATTATCTTAATTTAGTTAGATAATCTAATTATTATTTTCAAGAGGAAATAATACCATTTTGTGCATTTGTAGAAAAAATTCCAACATTTCTAGGAATTTGACATCTATCTAAATCCCAAGAAGTGCATTTTTTGTGTTCCATAGGAGAAGCTCTTAAAACACAGTGTTAAAGAAAGGTGTGAAAATTGATCTTGAGAAGATTAAAGCCATCTTAAACCTATCACTTCCCCAACACAAGAAATATTTGTAATCATTTATTGGACAAGCCAAATTTTGTTAGGAGCTTTGTATTAAATTTGTATGGATCGCTAAGCATATAACTCTCCTACTCTAGAAGGACTAAAAAATTAAATGGATGGAGGAGGGAAACAAGGCTTTTGAGTACATCAAGCAAACCATTGTAGAGGCCCCGATGTTAGTGAATCCATATTTTTGAAAGGATTTTATCATCTATGTAAATGGAGGTGACTTCAACATCATGGTTGATATCACATAGAAATATCATTGAGACCAAGAGGAGCATCCCATAGTGTTCTTCAATCAAAACTTGAAGGACTATGAGGTTAAATATAATTTTATTAAAAAACAAGTGTAACATCTTGTAAAAGGTCTAAATAAATTTAGACATTTTCATCTCTAGCAATAAAATTGTAGCTCATGTGCTCCACTCAAGTATAAAAGTATTTAATAACTAGTAAATTAGTGAAAAGAGAGGAAGCTAGATCACTAAGATATTGGAGTATGATATTGTGACCTTGCATATAAAATTGATTAGATGGAGAGTCATGCGCCAATATCTAGTTGAGGACCTAATGAAAGAAAAGGTTGATGAAGAACTTTGTTTGACCAATATAGATGGTGATGTGAAAAATAGATGGAAGAAAGAGAAAAAATATGCAATAGTTCAATATCCTTATAATTTGAGTGCAACCAAAAGAAGAGAGTTCAAAACTTAGAATGTCCCTTATGTACTCATCTATTGAATACTATTCAAGAGGAACTTTGATGGTATCCTTCTATAATGCATTGAACCAAAAAGGTCGTGTCCTTTTTATAGAAATTTTACCAATGATTTTAGGTGGCCACCATTCATCCCAAACCACTATTACCAAGATAATGATGGATGTATACTACTAGAAAACTATGTTTGAAACTTGACACCCATTGTTAAGTGAGGAGATGTGGTAAGTGCCAAATTTTCAATAACAAGCAAATAAATGCACCGATGCCCTTAAAGGAAAAAACAACAAATCAACCACTTTCCTAGTGGGACTTATATTTTATTAGCATGACCACTAATTATTTTATAAGGTAAGAAAAAATCATTTCCATAAAAGGGGGCTAAAAAGAGGGTTATTATTGATTTTCTAGAAGAGATAATACTAGGTTTGGCATCCTAAGCACCATCATCAATGATAATGTAAGGAAATTTACTCAAGCTAAGATCACTAACTTTGTCTTGCAATATGGTCCATCTATGTGAAATCCTTTTCTAATTACTATCCATAGGGAAATATGTTGGTTGAGTCCAAAAATTGGAATTTGATTATAATAATCAAATTAATTGACTTAGAAAATTAGAGGTAGTGGAACATTAATCTCAAGAAATCCTTATGGGATAATAAAATCACTCTAAATAAGGTTGTAGCATGTTCCCATTTCACATTAGTGTACAATAGGGAGACTAAAATTTCCATATCCATAGATTTTCTAACATTAGCACCATTATTTTAGTTATAATTACTAGAAAATAACTCAAATGGTTCAAATTCTCAAACTAGAGGAGCATAAAGAAAAGGTAAGGAACTAGTTGTATGGTCATTGGGAGATACTAGAAACATGGTTTGATAAGTGAGAAACTCTATAGAATTTCAAGGTTGGTGATCTTGTACTCAAAAGGGGAAAGCTTAGAAGTAAGTCATGCCATCATATCAAATTTGATGCATTATGGAGTAGTCCATTTATGATTCCTACTTGCAAGCAAGATAATTCCTTTCAATAATCAACTTTTTTTCAATGGACGTGCTCTATCTATCCCATTGAATGGATTTTTTTTAAGCATCATGTGTAATTCTATATGCAATGAATTATTTTTTTATTCTTATCTTTGTTTTCAATTTATTCTTTCATGTAAATTATGTACTATACTATTTAAATTCTCTTTAGGTTGTACATAAATCATTCCTCTATTCAAGATTGCATAGAAAAATTATGGAGCAATTTGTAGTTTATAACAATGTTTTCTCACTATTGGCCAAGTGGACAAAACTTGATAACTCTATTAGTTAGATCATCAAACAAAGGTTCAATTCAATTCCTTATGGACTCTCAAAGATATAAAATATAAAAAGTGTTAAATGCCTCACCAACAACCATATCAAATAGGTGAATACATGACTACCATCAATGGGGCCTTAAATAAATGATGTAGATGATTATTAAGTAAATCAGATGAGGCCCCCAATGATGTCACTTTGAACACATATTTCCTAGAATGGAAAGCATAGTAAGTTATAAAGAATGAAAAATATTGGCTTGTGGAAGTTTTGGGTTTAAAAAAGGTAAACTATTGATAGTTCTTGTATACTATGAGACTAAATGGAGGGTTTTATTTGAGTCATCAGTTAAATATATTATTTTAGAAAATTTTACTAAAAAATAACATATGAAGTAGCAACATGTTATCCACATCGTTCTTTGGAACCAATAAGAGGGAAATATTAAATTTGAAAGATAGCATGATCCACTATTACTTGGAATACTAATGAGGATTGGTGGAGTTGACACCGTTACCAAATTGTGCTAGAAAAGAACATTAAAGTATCGGGACTATGTTAAATATATGAAATACTTAGATTTGTTAAGTATTTAAACCTTGTAAAACTAAGTAAATACCCTTCTAAATCCTTTTTGTATATTGGTCTATGGATTTGCTTATATTCATTTGGGTACTTTTTCTAATTTTGAAGTGACTTTCCATAGGTTGTGTTAATCACTTAGATTATTTGTCTTGTAGTATCTTTGTGGCTATTTATTAGAACCATGGTTTGTAATAATTCAACCCAACCATTATACTTCCACTTCTAGTAGGATCATAGTATGCTTTATTCTTGCAAAGTATTTTATGTTGTAATTTCTTAAAAACTCAATTTTACTTGTTATAGATAGTAGATAAACTCTTAATTGTCTCTTTTAAACATAGAGATGACCAATTATCTTTTCTAAATTATAAAGATGATGATTTGTGGGAAGTTGGATAAATCAATTATATATCACTTCCTACATACCATAAAACTCTATGCCATTAGCATTTCAAAAATTCTTTTGAGTAACATGGTTTATTCTTATTGGTATAGAGGAGTGACTAAGTCCATTATCATGTGCTACAAGTATGTTTTTTCAAGTATTTCATGTTATTTCTCATTGGTTTAAATCAAAAACCTTTCCCACTTCTTTAAATTTTTTGTAATTGGAAGCACCATTGATCTTATCATATTTGACTAACAACCATTGATTATTATTGATTGTTAACAATATTTAATGACGATCTAGGAAGGATTTTTAAGGAGGTATGATGGGCACTTACTTGGTCATCATTCATTTGTTAAAGGAGTATTTCATGGAGTCCCATGACATCCAATAATATTACTTTAATGAACTCATGTTAACTTCTTGTATAAAATATGTGTGTGATGTGTTTATTTTCATTGGCTATGAGCTAAAGGGATTTTGCAAGGAATTAACTACCTACATGTTTTATTTAACAATAGAATATGATACCATTGATCTCACAAGGGTTTTAAACACATTCATTGACCTCATTAAGTTTTCAAAAGTTTAGTTAATGACACATTCTCAACTCTTCAAAGAATAAACCAATAGGGAATCATTAATTAAGGCCTTATAGATACAAGATGTTTCTTATGAAAACACTGTAAATTATAAGAGTTATAATTTTGTTGTACAAATTCATGCTCTAACTATTGAATCAATTCATGAGTAATTTTCAACTTTTTCTACAACTTTCATGGGTAGCACTCTTGATTATGGTATTACAAATTGTGAATAAATTTAATACTTTTTATTGCGACGGACAAGGTCTTGCACAATTTTATAAAATTAAAGTTATAGGCCATTATTGAATAGTTTATGTAGACATCGAAAATATACAGATTGATATCGCACACTCGATCATGATCTACTAACATTGCCACATCCTGAATTATCCCTCTATCTAACCATTTAATCAAATAGCCTTATTTGATTAAAGTCATCATAATTCCCCTTTTAATTAAATAAATCCCTCGATTTAATTAAATCATTGTCTTTGTGTAATTAGCTAGGTCATTTCATCTTCCTATCTTTATTTAATTAAATAATCCATATTATTTAATTAAATCTGTAAAGTTCATCTAATTAAATTAAATAAATCAAACATTTATTTAATTTAATCTAACATCACCCCCTTTGGTTAAATAAATCAAAATATTTATTTAACTATGTCTTAATCATTTTCATCTCTTTTTGATTTATTTCAACCCACAAATCTAAATCAAATAGTCAAATCACCTAATCTCCCCTTAAATTAATCAAATCCTGATTAATTTAATCCTAATCACTCAAATCCTCTAGATTTTGCAACTTGCACAATTAAATCATTTAGTTGATTTATAAATCATCTATTTTCATTCAAAAAAGATATCAAAGATGGAATATTCCTCAAGTTTGAAATCTCCCCCCAAAATGACTTGTCCATCCAACAAAGCATTTAAAGCTCTTACATTGTCTCTTACATGTCTCCCACTTGGCATTTAACTCATATTTCATCCCCCCTAAACATGTCATCTCATCAAATTCAAATTTCAAACTTCAAACTTGCACATTGATCAAAATGTGCTCAAGCTTCCTCCATTCACATGTTGACAAGTGGCACCTTGTCATTGGCTAATTATTAGTCCCACATTGCTCTATTTTGGGCATGCTTTCAACTTGTCAATCTATAAATAAGAGGCTAATCTCCTCATTTTGGCATCCACAATTTGAGTAAACTTACTATGCTCAAATCATTAGCAATTCTCATCCATTATCATTGAATCTTAGCTAGGTTATGTAGATTTTTCTATTGGAGCACTCACCATTCTTCATCAAAGTGGATCATTCATCAACATTCATCAAGCTTGCATCATTGGAGTTGGGAAAGGGCCAATTTTCACATCAAATTGGCACCAATTCCCCCACGAGATCAAGAGTTTGCATTGTCTTCAATAGGATTTAGCTTGCTTTATTACTCTTTCATTTTATTCTTGTCTCATTTCCTATTTTAAAATTTGCTAATGGATTTCATGGGGAATCCTTGTTCTTACTTGCATTTGATCTCCTAATGTATTCATTTTTGTGTTTTGCAAGTATTTGGATTAGTGTTCTATAGTTTATATTCTCTTTAAAAAAGTATTTTTCATATATTGATTGCCCTAGTTTTGCAAAATACTAGCAAGATCTTAAATTTCCAAAATTGGTCTTGAAGAGAGCTTCAACCCAAGATATTTTTTAGGCTATCACTTAGACCATGAAAAATCAAGAGAAGTTGATAGGAAAGGGTGTATTGATCAACCAATTTTTAGAAAAAAAGTGGAACCTATTATGTGGTCTCACAACACACCCCAAGACTATAAGACTTGGGGACCCCAAGTGAAAATTAACGCTTATGGTAGGTGCTAGCTAGTTGGAAAGATCACCAGAAGTGAAAAGAAAAAAGAAATCTTTTAAAAAAGTACTTCGTAATTCAAGTGTTTCAGGTACTGGGTACCGAGAACTGGGAAAACCAGAACTGTAAAAGGTAACACAAGGTGTTGAATAAAGTGTTGCAGTCCAGGAGTAGAGGTCCAGTGTTTGGAAGTTCTGCTAAAGGCCGAGGTATGGGAAAATTATGGGTAAAAGATGAACATTGGGTACCAGGTACCGAGTAGCAATGCAAAGTGAAGTTTCAAAATTTTAATGTTATCCAAAAGGTCTGGTGGTCCAGTAACCCAACTAAAAGGAATAATTATGCGAGAACATATGATATTTTCTAAAAGCGTGTTATTTATAATGGATTCAAAATGATGATTAATAGATGATGGTTTTATTTACATGAGATTTTTGTAAATGTTTTAAAAGGGATTTAATAGTTGGAATTGATGATTACAGGAGAAGCAGATTGTGATGCAAAGTTCGGGTATGGATGGTCAGGAAAATTTGGATCACAGATATAATCATATCTAGATTGGGCTACACATTTTGGGAAATTATGCAAAGGAGGAGCTCGAGTTGTCAAAATACTAGAGATCTTGGTATTACACATGCAGTGAAGGAAAGCGCCAACCTCTGGGGAAGCCTATTCCTGAGAGTAGAAAGCCCGAGGCAGAACCAAAATGTAGGAACAATATGATAAAGAAATCATTTTGAATATATGGGAAAGTTCCTACATACTATCCGGATTCAAGTTATTATCTTGGTGATAATAAGAAGATGAAACACCCGAAGGATTTCAACGTGTAGACGAAGGTTGACCTCCTTTGACTTTGTTTGCATTTCTCTTACCAGTTGTGATATTCCACATTCCTTGATGTGATTTGTCCCTTGGATTTCCTCTCATGTATTTTTCTTATCCTACCTGCATGTTGTTTCTATAAAAGGCTAGGGGATACTTCTTTTTAAGTTAAGTTTAGAATTTGTGGATGTCAAAAGAGCCAAAACTTCTTTAAGTTTTGTTCTTTTTTCCTATTTTCTGAATCATTCTAGATTAAAAACTTTTATGCACATAGAAATTGATCAATATCAAAGCCAATTTGATAACTACCTATCTCATGAATCTTTTGTAGCTGGGATGTTCATTCAGCCAAACAAGACTATATGTTGCATCGTTTAAGGGTGCATACAAAACCTACTCGATTTCCAAACTAAACCCCCTCTCTTTAAAAGCTTGAACCATTATATGCCTAGCTGTGAATGGTGATCCCATAATAGTGGTTTACAATTTTTGGCCAAACTGGACATTGAAATTATTATTTTTAACTAAATCTTCACATTCGGGCACTTATAGCGGCTAAACTATGAGGAATTTGAAGACGGTGCAAACTAGAGTCTCATCAAATTTTGTCTATAGATTCTAAAAATATTTTTTTCAAAATTTTGGAATCAAATTGCACTTCTTTTTCCATCTCCCACTAAAATTGATTTTTCAAAACAACATTTTTAAAAAGTGACGCACACCGTATAACACATAACTTTTTTTCCATGAAGGATAAAATTCTAATTCTTTCAAATTTAGATTTGTAACTCTGATATCTAGTGCTTCCACTTGGTTAGATAGTTTTTTATTGAATATTTTTTCCTTAATCAAGTTTCAAAGTCAAAATTAATTTACACATTTAGACACATAATGCGTAACTTTTTTTGTATATGTCAAATTTTTTTGTTGGATCAAGGACTTCAATATCTAGTGCATTGATATTTTTCAATTTTTTTTTGATAATCTTTATTTTTCCACATGTGAAGAACAAAGAAATTCATTTTCGATGAAAACCTATGTTTAATAAAACTTAAAAAAAAATACATAACAAAACCAAAACATATTAAAATTATATTCATTGGATAACTTGTTCTGAGGAATACCATAATCATTTGAAATAAATTTTAAATGAATTCATTTGATCCCCCAAAAGCTAAATCAAAAGTGATTTTTTATCAGCATTTTGATAGGTGTAAAGGAGACACATTTATAGGTATGGTTTAAAACTAGCGAGGTTCTATCCAAGGGGGTTTGATCTAAGGTGATTTGATCAAACCCTCTTCAATTGGAATCCTTAAAATGGAACTTTTTAAGGCTTAAATCATTATATTTTCTAAAAATATGTGATTTCAGCTAAAATTAGTTCCTCTCAGGAATTGTAAACCACTATTATGATAGCACCCTGAAGCAATATGGTGAAGTATAGAGTGGTTTGCTTTGATTTGATTATATCTTGGGACATGCGTGGAGAATACCCGGGAGCAATTTTATTTTTCAAGTATTTTGATGCTTTATTTTAGATTAGATGTTAAATTTCAAAAAATGTTCCAAAAAAGAGATGAATGAATGGAAATATTATTTCAAATCTTTCGTTTCCATGAAATTGTTGAATGCTTAAAGCTAAATCTACTTAAGTGATAGCAAAGTTGTTTGATGTTCATAAAATATTATTGTAAATCTGTTGATTTCATGAAATTGTTTAATGATCGGATTGAACATCTTCCATTTGATACTTATAATTCTTTTATAAAAATAGGAGATAACCATAGACCCCTTGAGATTAACAACAATATCACATCATACCCTGAAGCAAACCTAGTATGGTCAAGACCTTACTACCGAAGCCTTGGGATTAAGCTAAGTCAACCTTTTCCCTAGAAAACCCATTTCCTTTTAGGTTGCCTTGGTTTAGTCTTTCAAGTAAAGACATGTTCTTCGTGGTTTGCCTATGAGGATTTTATCTGCACTGTTGTTGTGATTAACATTGTGGTCAACATAACCTAAAAAAAATCACTCTTAGTGTTATGTAATCCTATATAAGTGAGTGTTATTAAAGGAATTTAGACCTAAACTTCTCATCTTGTTGATTATAAGGTCATTGAGGTGATTGTATATTTTGTTCCTCATGATGAACCTTTACATGCCATGATTACATTCTCACCATATCAAGTAGAGAAACATCATATACAATGAGATAAATTTGAAGGAGCTAGAGATCTTAGGGATGTTAGATAGAATGCCTACGATGAGTTCTTTGTTCATGAAAACTTATTCAAATAGGAATTCAAGAAAATTGAACTATTTATGATGAAGGTAAGAGAATGAACTACCCTCTCTCTCTATAAATTATGCACCTAAAATTGGATGTGTGAACTCCCTCCCTAAATCCCCCCCAAGTTCCTCTCTTCCTCTCTTCCACTTTATTGCTAACTCTCTATCTCTCTCCCTCTCTCTCCTACTCTCTTACTCACTTCCTCTCTCCCCCCTAACTAAGTATTGAAAGTTTAACCTTCAACATATGACACTTAAACTATAAACCAAAAATAACAGACCTTAGTATTTAACCCTATAGATGAAAAAATAAAATTAATATGAACTCCCTCCCTCTATTTAACTCATGCCACTTAAAATTGAATGTGTAAATATTTGAGGGAGTGAATTCACCGATAATTTTTATAAGACTTCTTTCACAATTAGTTAGAGGTAAAGAATCATAAATATAAAATTGATACATGAGCATGCAACAGAGAAAATAATTACTCATAGGATTTAGGCAGGGTAAGCTTAAGGAAAAAATAATTCATTTCAAATTAGATGATGAATTTAAAAGAGGGTAGGGAACACTATTGCTTGATCTAGGTTGAGTTGAACTATAGATAGTTGTGATTAAACTCAAATGTGGTAGAACAAAATGTTTAAAAGGAGACTATAATGCAATAAAGGATTGAAAATATAAGAGTGGGATGGGCATAGAGAAATAGAGAGGGAGGGGGAGAGAAACATAAAGATAAAGGGTGAAAAATATGGATATAAAGAGGGGGAGAGAGAATATGAAATTATTGTTCAATGCTAATTGCTTTGCATAGTGAGTTTATTGCTAATTATTTTTATAATTGTGAGTTTATTATGGGTTTTTAAAGCCTCTCTCCACTTTAAGAATATAAAAATATCTACTAGAAAAACCACACATGAGAGGCGGATGCTTGTTTGGTATCACTAACCTATATTAATAGCATTAGTAGAAAAAAACCAAAAGAAAATAAAAATATATTATATAACTCATATCTCATTTCATCAATTCAATACGATAAACAATCAAATATATTCTACTCTTTATGGTGGCATGTATTACTTTATGGTCAACCTCAATTTTTTTTCACAAGTTCTTATTCAATGGTGTACCCTCATGTTTGATCAATTAAACATTTGATTTTATAAAAAAATAGAATAATAAAGAATTATCTTACATATTTCAAAGTCATTGAATGACCACACAACAAACTTCTTTATTGGGTACTTTATAAGTCATATTCTAGTAACAACCACCAACCCTATAGGATACCCAATGTCTTATCCATCCATAATAAGGGCTCTCAATTTATTTCTTTATCTCAATACAATGGTACAAATAGTAATACATTCCTTCTTCATTATCTTCATCTGTAATAACTACATGAACATGCCGTACATTGAATTTGTCACATCCATATTCTTAACGATATGATCTACTTAAAAAAAATAACTTTTCTTCTTGTTTTTCTTTTCTTTTTCTTACATTCATTGAGGGAACACAATTATTTCTTTAGAAATGTTTTAATGACACCATATTGACATTATTCACATCATAAAATAGCAGAACAAAGGAATTATTTCACTCGTCTTATGAGGGTACTATCAATTCTCTAAATATGTTAAAAATTATAGTCAAGAACATCTTAGTACCTATTCTTTACACTAGTTTCACAAACTTAATTTACAAATATGAACATATTTTATTTTTTTGTATGATTTATTTATAAACCTCATAATTTAGAGGAAAAATTCAAGAGAAGATTTCCCAACAACAAAATATTAATTCTTGTTAAAATAACAACCAAGGAGGAAGAAGATCTCCACCCAAACTAAATGGGTCATCAAGCCATAAAGGCTCTCACCATTCCTCTGAGCTGGGAGAATCCAAAATAAACCTCAACAATTAGTTTACATAAACATGAATAACTCATAGCTAAGTTCCCCACACATAATTGACCACAACCCTATGATTTTATTACAATTACAAGAAGGAAAAAGAAAAAGAAAATAGAAATAAGATATGGTTTCCCTCACACAAGAATAGATTTGCATGCTCATGCATGACCAAAATTTCACTAAAATCACACCAAATTTTACTAACACTTGCAAGTGCAACACCAATGAAAAATTATAATAAAAGAAAATTTCATAAGGAGATTTTAGCTCTAAGAATGGACAAGGCAACCATGAAAAAGAAAAAACAACACTCTCCTTTTCTCCATCCCTTTCCTGTGCCTTTTCCAAAAACCCCTTAGCAAGTATGAATGATAATCGCCACCCCATTAGATTAAAATTCCTCTTAGAATTTATTGGGGTTTGGAAAACACAAGCCCCCACATAGTCTTGTGTGGTCTCACAACACGCCCCATTTTGCTCATGCAAAATAGAGACCCCTTTCTTTTTTATTTTTCATGGTTTGGAAGGAGTGGTAAAATTCACCCAATTCTATGGAAAATGTAGAGGGTAGTAGGAAGTAACATTTTTTTATCCATTAGAAGCTACTCAAAGTTGAAAGTTGGGTTTTCAAGAATTTTAAGTCTTACAAGATCAAGGATTTCACTTAGGCATGTTTCGCATTTAGTAAAGTAAAGCATCCAGTACTGAGGTTTTGGCTCGATAAAGTGTTCTTTCCATAACCTAATTTACCGTAGGTAGTGAAGTAAGAAGTACCTAAGCTCGAACCCAAAGTTTTAATCAAATGGATTTTGTTGAAAATTGGGAAATTAAAGCACCATGAAATCAAACGTGAAAGTTATTTACTAACACTTGATCTAAATGGAGATCCTGTAGTGGGTAATTTTACCGCAAAATGATCCTTTAAAGAAATCAATCTTGTGTTATCTATATACACCTAAAATCAGTCAAGACAATTAATTAATTAAATACTAGTTATTTAATTAATGACCCCTTTTATTTCATCTACTTATAAATAAATTCTCAATTTATTTATATAGTTCACACATTTCTAAATTCTTCATCTTAAAACACATTCTTCTAAATTTAATTAAATAAACAAGTGTCAATAGTTTGTTTAATTAAATATCTTCTCACTAAGTTGGAATAATTCCAAATTCAAATTTAGTCACATGTCTACAACACTTTTTGGCCACATCATCAAGTGTCACATGTATTTAAATATGCCTAATATTTAAATTGCATTATTCTCAACCAATTCCAAAACAAACTTTGGACACTTGGCAATCTCACACATTTTTTTCTCTCATACATTTGGCATGTTGTCCTTGGTCAAGGGAACATCCTCCATGATTCTTCCATCTCCACCATTCATCTCTCATGCTGATATCTCGACCATTGGTTGCTACCACATCACAAGATGTTTTGGAAATCCTATAAATACAAGTCCATTCTACAACATTTTACATCACATCTTTGAGTAAACTTATTATGCATAAATATTGAGAGCATTTAGTGAGCATAGAGCAATTTAGCGTTTATCATTTGAGCATTGTAGAATCATTTTAGTTTAGAATCACGTCTTAGTTTATAGTTTCATTTTAGTTATCATCTTAGCTTTCATACAACATTTCCACCATAGCATTTAGCATCATTATCATAGCATACTCTTCATTTTATCACAACATTAATATCATAGCATCATGGCATCAATCACATAGTTTATACTTCATGTAGGAATTAATTTCTTGCATCTTACAACATCTCATTTCTTAGGTTGTCATCCAAACAAGTCATAGTGCATATACAAATCTAAGAGCACTAATGATTTAAAGGATCCTTGAGAATAGAGAAAAATGAAACAATTTTAGAGATTTGTTTTGTTTTAATTTGGTTAATTTTGTGATTCAAATCTTTAATGTAATACATCTCATTGCTTGTGTGACCTTGTTTACTTTACACATTTTACCTCACACATAAATTGGCACCCAGTGTGGGGTTCAACCCCATTTTAAATTTTTTTTGGAAAAGTTGTTTTGCAGATTCTAGACATGAAATTATTTTAGCATGACCGTGAGTTCTTTCAGCGCATACAAAAATTATGTTAGCGCATCCAAACTTTGTTACGGCGCATCCAAAAGATCTTCCAGCACATCTAATAACTATTATGAACGCATCCAAACAATATTTCAGTGCATCCAACACATGTTTTATCGCATTCAGGGGGTCTTTCGGTGCTTTTGATAAATAGTTCAGTGCATTCATAGATTATTTTAGCACATACATTAGTTCTTTTAGCACGTTGAATAGTTCTTTTAGCACATTGAATAGTTCTTTTAGCACATAGAACTGATATTTTAGCACATGGGATGACTGTTTTAGTGCATCTATTTAAATTTGCAAAATCTTAAAATTTTGAGAAATAATTAATGTTTTCTATGTTGTAGGTGCATGATACACTAGTCAAAGACAAATTTATGCAACTAATGATGATGTATGTAGGGGTTGGAGCTTTTATCGTCTTCTTTTACTTAAATTAGGAGCCTAGTTTAATTAAAAGGTTAAAGAACCCCTTGTCTTTTGTGCTTGAAGTGATAAGCCTATGCTCTCCCCTTAACTCGGTGACCAAAATGCAAAAATCACTATTTTATGCTTTACTAACACCTTTAGAAGGCTTGTTAGAGTGGGAAAAAGTACTCATCCTACGGGAACGACCTAAGTGGAAACAACCAAAGCCAAGTTTTCCAACCCACTATAATCAAAAGCGAATTCGGGGAAAGTCTGCAATTTGACAATAGTGTGCAAGATAACGATACCCAAAGCCTTTATTCTAAAGGTTGGGAGGTCTCCTGAGGGAGTTTATTTATTTTCGCACCGAACATAAACCCTTACTACAAACCTTAGTGTAGAAGCCAATCGAGTCAGTTTCCGCACACTTTCTATATCACAGTGCAAGGGGAGGGAAGAATATGCCCCCAAGATACTCACCATATAACCATCAGGGATTACTGGCCAAAAGTGGAGGATTTGGCTTTGGTTAAGACCCCGGAAAGGAAAAAAAATGGGTGCCCTCTAGGGGGTGACATGGTTGTGTGAGCTGACATGGTTTTAAGATGTGGGTTGTAGTATTTTAAGTGACCCTTGAGAATAGAAAAGTATTTGAATTCTTCTCTTGTGTTATACCCGTGGAAATTGAAAGAATCAGACCAAATTCTTGAATACACACTCAATGTTCAATTCCTAGGTGAAAAAAATTGTTTGACAACTTGTTGCTATGTTTGGAGTCATAATTCGAGAAAATCATCCATTTAAGCATTTAATTCCCACAATTTGTAAACTGAAAACCAAGAAAAATTCATTGATCAACAAATCATACCTTGGAAACACCCAAATTCAAAGCAAAACAACTAGACAAACTGTCAAAAACATTGAAAACTTTCAGTTTAGCGCATTCATTCACTGTTCTGGCACACTCATTGCATTTTCTAGTGCATCTGTGCAATCTTGTAGCACATCCATACACTGTTTTAGCACATTCGAGTCTTGTTTTAGTGCATTTGCGACATCTTTTAGTGCATACACATCCATATCACTTAGTTGAAATCATCATACTTAGGGTTAGTCTAGCGCATCCCTATCTTTTCCTGGCACATTCAGTCTATTTTCTAGCGCATCTAAGACATTCCTTTAGTGCATTTTTTTTTTGGATTTTAGTGCATACAACCTCTGTTCTAGTGCATCTGGTCTATCTTTCAACGCATTGAGTCCATCTTTTAGTGCATCCAACCTCTTTTATAGTGCATCTAGGTCATTTTCTGGTGCATCAGTGTAGTCTTCTAGTGCATCCATTCTCTATTTTAGCACATCTATGTAGTCTTATAATGCATTCATTCTTTGTTCTAGTGCATCAGTGCAATATTTTAGCCCATCCACACTCTATTTTAGTGCATCCATTAAATTCAAAAATAGAGAGTTAAATGTATCCCTTGTTCCATAGTTTGAACCAAAATTCAAAATATTTCCCAAAACAAAATCATTCCTCAGGTACAACAGAGTCTAAAACTTGTTAAAAATAACCTCTACAAGTGGAATTCTTCAAACTAAACCAAGATCTAACATCTTAAAGTGCCTAAATCATCAAATCTATCACATCTCTGATTATTAAGCCAAGTTTCATCATCAGGATTTGTCATCCTTTCATCATGAAACAAAGCTATATAATTAGATTAAACTTAGTCTTATCAATAGAATTTGTCATTCTATTTGACTTAGTTTTCATCCTTTGGCACTCTTCCAAACAAAGATCAAAAGTTTAGTTAAATTATAACCCTTGTATGCCCATTCAAACAATATTACAAAAGAAAAAACTCATGGAAAAAGAACTTGAAACTCCAAACATCGAAACTCAAAACACCATGGATGAACCTGAAGAAAATACTTTCCATGGAATCCACAACACTAAAGGTGAAGAAATGACTGAGGAAGACATCCAACATGTTTAACAAGATCCAAATTTCCACAAGTACTTAGAAAATATTTTTGAAAGAAATGGGGAAAATACCTCCTAATGCTGGCTAAATAGGGTGTGAAATTGGCTGATGACTTTGATGTTAATCAATTGAAAGAACCTCTTAAAAAACCTGAAAATGATTCACAAGATACAAAACAACTAGTTGCCTTAACTCATCAAATGAAAAACCTCCAACAACATATTCTTGACATGCAAAGGGGAACGATACTTGATACAAGACATTTTCCCATATCCATTTGATCAAGATATCAACATGATTCCTTTTCCCAAACATTGTGAATTCCCAAAGTATGATAAATACAATGGTAAAATTGATCCAATAGATCATGTGAGAGAATTTAGAACCATGAGTCTTGAATTTGCACACGAAGAAACTTACTTGATGAGATTGTTTCCATGAAGTCTAGGTGGACAATGCCTTGAATGGTTTTCCAAATTTGCACCCCCAATTAAAACCTTTGAAGAGTTGGTTAACAAATTCATCACTCAGTACTCTTATAACATCCAACATGATATAACAATGAAAGACCTTTGCAACTTGAAACAGAAAAAAGTGAATCATTCCTCACTTTTCTACAAAAATGGAGAAGGTTGTTTGCAAGATATTTTCATCCTGTACCTAAAAAGGAAAAGATGGAAATATTTATTGATAACCTAAATGACAAGATGAGCTATAGATTAGAATTACAATTCCCACCTACCTTTGATAAATTGATTGAAAATGGAATCAAAATCGAAGAAGCTTTCGTCAAAAGAGGAGTCATAAAAATTTACAATGAAAACAACACATCAAGCTCCTCTAATAACTATAATAGCAATGATAAACCAAAGTTTTGGAAAAGAAACAAAAATGCTGGTAACAATGATAGTGTAGCTGAAACACAAAATGCAAAACTAGTTTTCAACTTGACAACAACTGCCACCAAAACCAATCAAAACAACAATCCAACCAACAATCAAAATAATAACCAAAATGTCAATCAAAACAACAATCAAGGTAATTTTGAATCTAGAAGACCACCATATCGAACATCCTCAAATCGAAGAAGATTCACACCTTTGGGACAATCATTAGAATCAGCACTGAAGGAACTTCTTGCAACCAAGGTTATAACATTACCAGAGGCAAGAAATTGGGAACCACAAGTTAAACCTTCATGGTGGAGTGATGCACATTATTGTGACTTTCACAGAAACAAAGGGCATAAAACCAATTATTGCATGCAATTGGAACATTTGATATGAGACTTGATTGATAACAAGAGCATATTTTTAGGACCCCAAACACAATGATCATGGAGTGTTCAAGAATCCCTTACCAAATTACAAAAAAGGGGAGTCTTCTTATCAAATACCAAGGGCAAAAAAGTGAACTATATTTATGATTCTACCAATCATTGTGTTGAGGTAGTTGAAGATCAAACCGAGGAAATCAAAATCAAGGGCCAAAGAAACATTGTTACAGTTGAAACTCATCACCATGATATCAACACCAAACCACATCATATTAATGACATTACACCAATAAATCCTATTACAAACATTTCCGAAAGTGATAAATAAATTAATGTCATTAAAATCAGAGAAATGCAAGATGATCCACTAGTCAACATAATCACAAGAGGGCAAGCTAAAATGACATTGAAAGGAGTTGCCTCCTCTACATCCAAAGCAACTGTTGTCCCTACAACACAATATAACATAGTTGATCAATTGCAGAAAATACCCACTCAAATATCCATATTGGAGCTTCTCAAGATTTCACCAATGCACAAAGAAATCCTGGAACAAGCCCTAGTAGCCACCACTGTACCAAATAACCCGAAAGTTTTCCAATTTCAAGCTATGGTGGGACACTTGGCCGCACCTCATTGCCTATCATTTTTTGAACATGATGATGTATCAATCACCCATCTGCATAACACTGCCCTCCACATTGAGGTTATAATTAACAAACACCACGTCAAATGTATTCTAATAGATGGTGTAGCTAGCCCAAATATTTGTACTTTAAAACTCATCTGTGCACTTGAATATTCAAAAAATGCTATTGATCCTAGAAGGAAAATTACTATCAAAGCCTACAATGATGAAGAGAGATCATCCCAAGGATTAATTTTTCTACCAATTCAAGTAGGCCCAGTTGTTAAGGATATAGTCTTCCAAGTGTTATACAAGGAGTTGACATACAACATACTCTTGGGATGTTTGTGGATTCACGAGATGCAAGTAGTGCCCTCAATGTATCATCAGTGTTTGAAATTTCCTTTAAATGGGAAAGAAATCACTATTTCAGTTGATTCCAACAATCCCCAATATTGCAACACACTTAGAACAACCCAAGATACTTTTGTACCACACAACAGGGAAGATACACCTCTTATTTCATCTAACAATCAAAGAAAACTGAATTCCTTGTCAAAATGGGTTGAGAAAAAGGATCGATCTAAGGATAAAGGTATTAGTGATTCCACTCCATCAAGCCACGAAGGTCAATCAAGTTCTTTATCAAATCAACTTGAGGAGAAAGTTCAATCAAAAGACAAAGGATTTAGTGATTCTACTCCTTCAGATCATGAAAGACAATTAAAATCCTTATCAAAATAGGTTGAAAAGGTTCAATTGAAAGATAAAGGCATGAGGGAATACTCATTTGAGCAATCATTGTGTCTATCACAACTCTTATCTTCTCCTAAGTCATATGGGCGGTCATCCACATCAAGACAAAAATCTTCACAACCAACCACACTATTTGGGGAAAAATTTGTAAAAGAGAGCACTTTAGTGGATGAATCAAAAGACAAGGAGGTTTTGAATTAGTTGTACAAGGATGAAGAACAATCACAAGCATCAACCTCTAATGTACAAACAGAGCAATATGGAAAAGGGAATATAATCCTAGAAAAAATAGAATATGAGGGAAAAGGTCCTATTGGTTAAAAAAAGAAGGCATCATAAAACCAATATGGCCCATCACAATGAATTCTAAGGACAAGACGAGACTAGGATATAGAGAAGATTCAAAAGAAGAAACCAAGCAGTAGGTTGTTGAATGAATCCTCCAATTGAGAGATAGTTTTGAAACAAATTCCAATGAATATGAATGGGATTACCTCTCTGAAGAGTCTTGTCATGATAAGGGAATTTATGTGATACAAAAGTATACACCAACACATATGGAGGGATAGAGCTTGAGTTCTAGACCACTTGAAATTGGATCACAACATATCGATGACTCAAGTGAAGACAATCATACTTCGAGTGAGATAGATACTTCGGAAGAGAGTAGACCTCGATATTGCTATCAAACACTTTGACAATGTTTCCATTATGACACTTACCCCTTTTGACCTTAGCCAATTTGACGATTCCTTGCCATTGATACACCCTGAATTGATTGAATGGGACCAAAATGAGTTGCTTGACATACCTGTCTTTCCAAACGATGACGCCATTGTAAAATTCCTTTGCTCTAAAAATATTGAAACATGTTCCACCAGAAAATATCATAATGAAGCTTCAGACAAAGGGGAGTGCCAAATCTCTTAGTTGCAAAACAATGAATATCAAAAATTGATCGAATGGTGAAAACCATTTAAATGGCAGTATTAGATCAAGAAAAAGTAAAAATAAAGAGTGCATCTGACAATGAAAACCTCTCTAAGGAACCAAACGATGGGATATTTGACACTCTTCTTGAGTACTATCAAGAGAGAACTTCAGTGTTGATTGAGCCCACACAATCCATCAATGTTGGCACAGATGAAAAAATCAAGACTCTACATCTAGCAGCATCCGTGTTAGAGGAAGAAAAACCCAGCTTCACTAAATTATTTGAAGAGAGGCAAGTCAACTTTGCTTGGTCCTACACTGACATGCCAGGAATAGATCCAGATCTTATCATGCATCATTTATCACTACCACCTGTGGTGAAACCAGTGAAGCAAAAGTTGAGAAAAATGCATCCCCATATCACCCTCTTGGTAAAAGCTAAATTGAAGAAGCTACTGGATGTGGGATTTATCAGACCTATTGACTATGTCAAGTGGATATCAAATATTGTGCCAGTTTCAAAACTAGACAAAAGCATCAAGATATGTACAGACTTCAAGGATCTTCACAAGGCTTGCCCAAAAGACAACTTTCCTTTGCCTAACATTGACATCATCGTAGATTTGACAGTAGGTCATGCAATGCTATCGCTTATGGGTGAATTTTAAAGTTACAACCAAATAAAGATAGCACCATAGGATCAAGAGAAAACAACCTTCACATGTCCTTGGGGCACATTTTGCTAGAATGTGATGCCTTTTGGATTGAAAAATGCTGGAGCCACATATCAGAGAGTGATGAAAATCATCTTCAATGACATGATGCACACCTTTATGGAAGACTATGCTAATGACTTGTTGGAAAAATCATTCACTAGAGAGGGACATCTAGAAATTTTAGACAAGATCTTCACCAGACTAGAGAAATTCAATGTGAGGTTAAACCCCAAGAAATGTGTATTTGGCGTGACATCAGCCAAAATTTTGGGATATATAGTATCATCTAAAGGCATCAAGGTGGATCCTACAAAGGTCAAAGCCATCATGGAGATGCCTCCTCCAAAGAAAATCAGCCAACTCATATCTTTACAGGGACGATTCTAGTCTATTAGGAGGTTCATCGCACAACTGGCTGATAAAACTCATCCTTTCAATCACTTACTACACAAGAATGTCTCTTTCAAATGGGATGAAAAGTGTGAAACAACATTTAATCAACTGAAACAATATTTGATGTTTCCACCCATACTGGTACCACCAACTGAAGGAAAGCCATTATTACTCTACATTGCAACAACGAAAGTATCTTCGGGCGCCCTGCTGGCACATGAAGACTCTACAGGAAAGGAAAGGGCTATTTATTACATCAACATAACTTTGAATGGTTATGAGATCAACTACACATTTATTGAAAAAGCTTGTCTGGTGATATTATTTTCTACCTAGCAATTAAGACATTACATGTTGACTCACACCATCAAACTCATAGCTAAAATTGATCCATTGAAGTACCTACTCAGCAAAGCTGCCCTGACAGGAAGACTAGCCAAATGGGTAATGATATTGAGCAAGTTTATCAAGTATGTGGATAGGAAAGTAATCAAAGGTCAAGCCATAATAGATCAACTAGCTGAAGCACCACTACAAAATGATCACCCAATGAGCATTGAATTTCTAGACGTAGATGTTCTAACAGTGTCAACACAATAGTGGATGTTATATTTTGATGGATCTTACACACAACATGGATCAAGCACAGGAATATTATTTGTCACGCCTCAAGGACACACCATTCCAAAAGTACTATAGGTTAATGTTTCCTTGTACTAACAACACAGTTGAGTACGAAGCATTGACCATTGGAATCAAAGTAGTAGTCGAATGGAAGATCACAGAGTTGCATGCCTATGGTGATTCTCAACTAGTCACTAATCAGGTGAATGATGACTACCAAACAAAAGATGATAAATTGATGCCATATAAAAGAATGGTTGATGAATTTAAAAATTACTTTGTGGAGATCAAATTTGAGCAAAGTCCTAGAGGTGACAACAAAGTTGTAGATGGTATGGCAACCATTGCTTCTCTCTTACAATTACTTGAAAAGTGAGCCCGTTATGAGTTCATGGTGGAACATTTGTTTAACCTCACCTATGATATCCCCGAATCCCAAGTCATATACCATATAACCGAGGCTAATGCTTCTACCTATGGGAAAATCTACACCTATCTAAAATAAAATACCCTCCCACCCAATTTATCCCGAAACCAAAAATGAAACTTTAATCGACAAGCAACTCGACATACTTTGATAGTCAATGTACTTTACCGATGAGGTCTTGATGGTACTCTCCTTCGGTGTCTTGAAGGTAACGAAGCTAAAACTACTTTACAAGAGGTTCATGAAGGTATATATGGCAGACATTCAAGTGACCTAACTTTAGCTAAGAAAATCGTATGTTTGGGGTATTACTGGCCGAATATGGAGGAGTCATTTCAATATGCCAAAAAGTGTCAAAAATGTCAAATTCATGGAAACTTGATACACGCACCAGCATAAGAGCTACAACCATTCACCTCAACATGGCCTTTCTATCAGTGGGCACTCAATCTTGTAGGGAAAATTCATCCATCTTCATCAAATGGACACAAGTTCATCATCACAACCACAAAGTACTTTATGAAGTGGATCGAAGATGTTCCCTTAACCACCATCATAGGAAAAAAAATTGCATCCTTCATCCTCAATTATATCATATGTCAGTATGAAATTCCTCAATCCATTATCACAGATAATGACAGACCTTTCAAGAATCAGGATGTCCAAGAACTTTGTGAGAGGTTTCATATCCAACATCAGTTTTCTACACCATACTATCCTCAAGGAAATGGCCAAGCAGAGGCCTCAAACAAAACCATTCTGAAAATCTTGAAGAAAACTGTCAATGATGCTAGATGTGATTAGCACATTCAACTGAACCCTACTTTGTGGGCTTATCGAACTAGCATCTTCACCTCGACAAGAGCCACACCCTATGATCTAGTCTATGGATCAGAGGCCATTCTACCTATTGAGGTTGAGCTACCATTACTTCATGTGTCACTAAAGGGGATCATTTCAGATGAAGACTATCAGATCTCTAGGCTACAAGAGTTGTAACTGTTGGATGAGCGTCGTCAGCATGCAGTTGATCACTAAAAATCCTATCAAAAACCTAGAAAATAGGCATCTTGGTGACAACAAAAACAATTAGAAAAAGAGAAAAATACTAAAAAAGTGAAAAAATAAACAAAATCAAAAAATCTGAAAAAATGCAATAAAAGCAAGTAGTGAAAACCTGGCAATAGGTGCTATTTGTGATAGGTTATATTTTCCATCTATTTGAGAATTCCAACCATTCACTTTCACCACTCGCCTGCCTTTCATAAAAAAGCCTCATTGTACATATCCTAGCATCACAGTCGTGTCTCACCCTAGACTAGGGGAAAAATCCCGAACTCACTGGGGGCAATAAACTTTGAGCTTAAACCAACAAACAAATAGTAGTAAGACTACACAACAATCACAGTAAAACCCAACATTGAACATCAATCACAATCAATAACACATCAACCATCCAAATCAAATAGCCAAAACAATCAAACCAAAGAAAACTTTAAATGGATGATGTTCCTTCTTAATCATGACTTTATCACTTTGACATGTTTTTTCAACTGTTATACTTTGATTTTTGTTGTCATATCTCTAGAGCAACTTGATGATGTATTGAACTAGAGTAGCCATGAAGGAGTATGTTTTTTCTTTGTCTATTGTCTGTGAGTTGATCACTGTTACTATGCAAATTTCCATGAGATGTGCTCTACAAAATATCACTGATGACATTCTAGATTTGCACAGGGAAATAATTAACTCTTGTTTGTTTACACAAGAAATGCTCAGGTCATCTCTGTTCAATTATACCTTGATGCTTGGGTTAACTTGTAATATCAAAATCATGGAAGTAGTACTCAGGTCATCATGGTCTAATTATACCGTCGATGTTTGTACTCACTTTCAACATTTTAAAAGCTCAATGATGATAAAAAGAACAACAAATCAACTATTACGATGACAACCTTTGCATATTAGATCTGCATGGTTAAGTTAGATTGCATTCAAATCAGTGTTGCATATGTATTTATGGGTTTTCCAAGGTTGAAACAAATTTCACAATGATGATATCTCTAGTGCTAATGGATTGAGTACATTTGACATTACCACAAACACATCATTCTCATATAATTGCACATTAGTTGCATCATCATTTGCATACATTAGAAAGCATTTTCACATCATTCATCCATCCATGCATTACATCATAATATCCACATCAGAAAACACAAAAAGAAGTGCATTACATCTCACTTGCTTAATCAAAATCATTTCATCTATTATTAATGGATTAAGAAAATGGCCCATTAAGAAGGTTGAACGACATATCCAACAGAGTAAGATTTCCAAGAAGAAAAAGTTGTTGAAGAAACATGACTGGTCAACAAGGATATAATTCCATTGTTATGAACAACTAAAACAAGTAATGAAGATGAATTTGTTATTACTCAAATCTAAGACTAACAAAGGATTAACTAGATCAACACAATCATCACATAAACGTCACACATCATTTGCGTAATCAAATCCATCTCACATAGCATAAAGCATCATCCATTAGGCATATAGAATCATCAATCATGCATTATCATATCATTATTGCATACATCACATAATCATTACATAAGCATCATATAAACATCATAAACACATAGAACTATGCACCATCATACGATCATTCCATTCATCCATTCACTCATGCATTAACATTATCATACATTCATCCATTCATTGCAACATTTATTTGCATGGGAAAAGTACAAAAAAAAACATAAAATGCACCACATTTCATTGACATAATAAGATCCATCACATGTAGCATATAGGCATCATTCATAAAGCATCATAAAATCATAACGCATATTTCATCATTTGCATCCATAGCATATCATACCATCATCATATAGAACATCACATAACCATCATAAAGCAGAAATAAAATTCATCCATCATAAATCATATAAACACATAGATCAATAATCATCGCCGCATATCATATAACCTAAAAATCATAATGTCAAATTGTACAAGTATATCCAAAGGTATGAAGAGATAAATTAATATCAAAACTAGCAGTATATCATAGTGTCTCAACTGAATCAAGAAGTATACATCATGTCCCAAAATACAACAAATTTGTCATCACATCAAAGCTATATTGTGCTCCCCCCAAATGGTGCTAGCATCACTGGACCTATGCCTCCCCCACCAGATGGACCTAAACTAGGATCTCTCGGATCTCTCAGAAGTGGTTGTGTAACACCTCTTCTCATGGTTCAAGATTGGGACCAACCTGACTAGGACTTTGCATAGCTCTCTCGACGCTTTGATGGAATGACCTCATGATACTTTAGTCTATAAAAATTTGCCTCCCTGGTAGAGTGTTGTACCTCTCTGAAGTGGTTTGCTATACAAGTTCCCTCAAAATATCTCTACAATCTCTCTGCTATACCCTCTACTTGATCAACCCGCTGTATCAGGTTGTCCCTCTCAGCCATGAATGTGGTAATCTATGCCTGCATTTGTGACTACATCTGAGCCTAGGCCTGTACTTGTGTCTATATTTTCCCCTGCATCTATGCTAGCAAAGCCTGCATCTATGCAAGTTGACCCTAAAATGTCTGAACCTGTACCTATAATGCAACAATCTAAGTTTGTTGCTGCTGAGAGGGTAATCGGATCTCTACATGCTACTGGGCAGAGCCACTAGTTATCGCCTCTTCCAAGGCACTCTGAGGTATCGAACATCAAGAGTTGGACCTCCACCACCCCCATCACCTCTGTCACCATCACCTCCATCATCATCTTCGCCTCCTCCATCTCCATCTCCATCCTTGTCATCACTACTCTTTGCCTCCTTTTCCTCATCTCCCCCATCTCTCCTCCGCCTACACCCATGTACTACTATCCTCTCTGCATCATCTAATAATGGCACTAGCTCATCTGGGCTTGAGATCCATGGGAATGGATGTAAGAAGAGGTACTGAGCATACTCCTCTAATATCAGAGCCTCAACAATCTCCCAAATCATGGCCTGTAGACCCTGGAACTTTGCAACTACAACATCATAGGACAAAGTGGGTCCCGACTTGGTCACATCCATCTATTGTAGCACATAATGTGCCACTCCCTAGGGCATGCCCTATACCCAGCCATACTGCCTCAATACCCTCCACAACAAAAATATCTCAATGATGAATCAGATCTTCCATATTAGATACATAGATTGAAAAAAAATGACATCTCAGTGTCATCCTCCAACCACTACTCACAATCAAGGTAGAGCCGCCATGTCACCATCTCCAAATCATCAAGTACTCTCCTCCAATACTCCAATTTTACCAACTTAGGCTGAGAAAATGGACTTGTATAAGCATGAACATATGGCCTCATGGTAGGATGTTTTCTCTCTCCAACTGGTCGAGTGATCGCTATATTCTCCCATGCCCATATCTGGAGCAACGTGACCCCAACTAACAAACTGGCCCCTTCAAGGTAGAAAACCTGGTGTAAATCATGGTACAAATGAGCAAGCATGCAACATCCCCATGCATATCAAGTACCTTGAGCGATCATGCTCTCAAGAATTTTTCCCCTTCCAACTAAAAGTCCCTTTGATCTGCGATTAGGACAAAGGAACCCTCCAATGAATCCAACAAGCACATACAACAATGTGGCATAAGCATCAACCATCTCTCTCCAAGGAATCTCATAGTCGCATATCCGATCATCCTCAAATACTCTATGAAGTGCATCAGTCCCACCCTGCTCAGTAGAATCATATAAGACCAGCTCTCTAACAACATGTATCCACAAAATCTGATGGACATCCTCTGGTGTCACTGTCATCTCACCAGTGGGTAAGTGAAAGGTGTTATGCTCACTATGCCACCTCTCTACTAAAGTTGTCAATAGACCCCTATTAATCCTAATCTGGGGCATATCTATTAGCAAGGACAATCTGAATTGTGCAATAATAGCTACCTCAACTTGTACCAACTAGGGTATCAAATCCCAAGTCCTAGGGAAGCACTCTCAAATCTACAGATTCGTCAAAGGCTCTTATCATCACAAAATATAGAAAATCAGTAATCTTGTCTATCAATCAAAATTAATCAACTTATCAATCTAATTAGCTCTGGTGAGACTTTGATCAAATCTCGTGAGCATCAATCTATCATTCAACCTCACCTATCATGAGGTTTATCAATCAATCTATCATTCAACCTTTCCTATCATTAGGTTTATCAATCAATCAATGCACCTCGCCTATCATGAGGTCAATCAATCAATCAAACTATCATTGATCCTCTCCTATCATGAGGTCAATTATCAGTATCCTATCATTGAATCTCACCTATCATGAGATCGATAAAGCATCTAATCTATCAACATCATCAATCATCATCAAATCAAAGGTTGACATGATAAAAAATCATCAAAAAATAAGTAGTTCGATAAAAAATTCATCAATTTGGTCTAAATATCATTGAAGCACTAAAATAGTCTTTCTATGTGCTAGAAAATTTCATGTATGCACTAAAACATGGTTTCAATGCACCAAACAAATGGATGTGCCATCAAATTTGATCAATGTGCTAAACCCCTCTATCAAAATGCTAAATCATCCTATGCACTACACCATCTCATCAATGCGCTAATTCAATTCACCTAAGCGCTAAATGCACCTATGCACCACATCATTTACTCTATGCGCTGAATGAACCGATGCGCTAATCTGTTTACCCTATGTGCTAAAATCCTAATCCTATGCACTAAAGTTTTCTATGCACTAGAACAGTTAATCTATGCACTACATCGGGTGGTCTATGCACTATAATATTTAAAACCAAATTCAAACATGGAAAAAGAGCGGGAAAATGAATTGCACAATTTACGACAGAGGTTTTTGGGGTACATACCGGAGGTTCATATGTTGCCGAGCGGTTGTGACATTTAACGTGCTCGAATCGATGTGTATGATAAGGAATCACCATTTTGCTCCAAATTGCTAGATTGCTCAATCAATCTCAAATCTTCAAATTGAAAATGCACAAATGAACTTTTAATCCAACTTTTTAACCTTTTAAAGGTTAATTAAGTGGAAATTTTGTGGCATTGATTTATTTTATTTTCAAAGGGGCTTTAATTCATCACTTCATCACCTGGTGGCTTAAACGTCATTTTTTGGGAGATAAATCATTTTTGAATTGTAAAATTTTAAAATGATTGAAAAATCATCAAAATTTCAAAAATTTCAAAAAAAATCCTAAAAATTCAAAAAATCACCGATTTATCTCCCGAGGGGACATATATCCATCATCACTTGAAAATCAACATCTGGGGCATCAGAAAAAAAATAAAATAAAATTGTCAACATCAATAGAAAATTATTCTTTGAAGCAATGTGTAAACACATTCCTTCAAAGAGGGGCATAATGTATACACCTAAAATCGGTCAAGACAATTAATTAATTAAATACTAGTTATTTAATTAATGACCCCTTTTATTTCATCTACTTATAAATAAATTCTCAATTTATTGATATAGTTCACACTTTTCTAAATTCTTCATCTTAAAGCACATTCTTCTAAACAAATGTCTAATATCTTCTCACTAAGTTTGAATAATTCCAAATTCAAATTTAGTCACATGTCTTCAAGACTTTTTGGCCACATCATCAAGTGTCACATGTATTTAAATATGACTAATATTTAAATTGCATTATTCTCAACCAATTCCAAAACAAACTTTGGACACTTGGAAATCTCACACATTTTATTCTCTCATGCATTTGGCATGTTGCCCTTGGTCAAGGGAACATCATCTATGATTCTTCCATCTCCCCCGTTCATCTCTCATGCTGAAATCTTGACCGTTGGTTGCTGCCACATCACAAGATGCTTTGGAAATCTTATAAATACAAGCCCATTCTACAACATTTTACATCACATCTTTGATTAAATTTATTATGCAGAAATATTGAGAGTATTTCGTGAGCATAGAGCAATTTAGCATTTAGCATTTGAGCATTGTAGAATCATTTTAGTTTAGAATCATGTCTTAGTTTATAGTTGCATTTTATTTATCATCTTAGCTTTCATACAACATTTCCACCATAGCATTTAGCATCATTATCATAGCATTCTCTTCATTTTATCACAACAACGTTAATATCATAGCATCATGGCATCAATCACATAGTTTATACTTCATGTAGGAATTAATTTCTTGCATCTTACAACATCTCATTTCTTAGGTTGTCATCCAAACTAGTCATAGTGCATATACAAATCTAAGAGAACTAATGATTTAAAGGATCCTTGAGAATAGAGAACAATGGAATGATTTTAGAGATTTTCTTTTGTTTTAATTTGGTTAATTCTGTGATTCAAGTCTTTAATGTAATATGTCTCATTGCTTGTGTGACCTTGTTTACTTTACACATTTTACCTCACACATTATCAATGATGAAACTCGATATGGTATCTTTTTGTCATAACATTCTGATAGTAACCAATAAAAACACTTTCGAGATATTTTGGTCATGTTGAACAAGAAGTTGGTAACTTATCACTTCTGCGTCTGACAAAATTCTCAATGGTTAGTCTAAATATAAAAAAGAGAGCTGCCACTGAACTTGCTTTATTTTTTAGTAAGAAAATAAGTGTGAACACCAAAACCCTCGCCATTAATTCTCAAGCTATTGGACTCGTACACATTTAGTACATTGAATGAATAATGATTAATATGTGTTGGTAGAGTTGTAAAAGTGTTGTGTTGTCATATCATCTTCATTAAGTGGGAATATTTGCACACCTAAAATGTAGTAAAATGTTCAAAAAGAAATAAACAAAAAAATCACATAAATCAAAGAATAACCATAAGAGACAAAGAAAAGGTGACCACCAAAATTCAAAAGAGGTATAATCCCATCCAATTGTCTAAATCAAGTATTTTCTGGATCAAGATTTAATTTTTCTGCATATAGTTGGTATTCATAGAAATATGGTGTTCTAGTTTAAGTCTTTGAAGCATGCATGATTATTTTATGAAACAATTTAAATAAAATAAAATATTTTTTTTATTATAAAACAACTGGGCAGATTAAATATTAGAGGAATGCAATATTATGAAAACTAACCCTAATTAGCATAAGAATTCAACACATTAACCATGCAGAATCCAGATGAGTATTCAAAAGAGGAGAATCAAGGATGGATTCAACTTTCCTCAATCTTAGGTTGCTACAACATATGACATGGTAATAGACACCAATCTAGGTAGTTTCAATCAACAGTAATTCTTAGAGAGGATTAGGTCACCCAATGCCACTCGGTAGGCACAACATATTGCAAAAAATGGATTGCAAATGGCAACAGTTTTTCCTCCAACCATGGATGCCCCAAAGCTACTTTTAGAATGCATACATTTCAAAAATTCCACAAGAAAGGTGGTTTTAAAAGAGGGTGGAGTGTATGTTGACTTGACCACAAAAGGAATTGCTCGAACCTTTGGAATTCCTATTTTTCCAGTAATGATTCCAATAGAGGTTGAAAGACCTGTAAAAGAATATGCGATCATAGAGGAGAAAAAGAAAAGCACAATTTTGACAACTTGGTTCAAAGCAAAAGAAAATCCAAAGACGTAAAAATATCGAACACTATATTCAAGTCAATTTTCATCTCAGACATTAGTGACATTATTACACTATTGAATAGAATAGAAGGATCTCAAGATGCTAGCAAGTTTGAACACTAGATGTATGAAATCATCAAGCATGTGAAGGATGGAGAAAATAAAATCCACTGGTCAAAAACCATCAGTGATTTATTATGTGATTTGATAAAAGATTTTAAAATGCCAACAATATTCTTCATGTCTTTGTATGTGATATATTCATGTGAAAAAAGGGGAAATATTCAAGGATTAAATAGGGTGAGAAATCTAGGAAATAATCTTGGACAACTAATTTACCAACATTATCCATAGATAACCAAAGAATATTTAAGGCATTAAAAGAGGGTTAATGATACATTCACCATGAAGCTAGTTAGGACTATAGAAGGAGGAAAGGCTAAAAGAATCTATTTTGATGCACAAAGTGTGATTAGTTACCATGGATGTTGGTACATCCGATTTCCTAAGTTTACTTATATTAGAATTGAGGGATTTTTAAGTTTTATTTATATGTTACTCAAATACCCTACAGACAAAGTGCTACTTCTGGAATTTGCAAGATAGGTGATGGAATCTCATGATTCCTTCCTTCAAGCTTGTTAGAAAGGAAAAATCAAATTTCCCATTCACATGGGAAGATATAAATGCATTACATCAAAGTGTGCCAGATTAGAAGAGGTTAAATTACACATGTATGGATTAGAGATGTTTGGGTTAAACAAGGCTAAGTATGATCCAACAGGATGGCTCATAAAATAGATTAATAAGGGGTTCATTCATGAACCCCACCTAGAAGATTACTAGAATGATTGTGCAAATGAACATGAAGCTAGGAAAATGTCACATCAAAGATTGACATTGGATCAAATGAAATCTTTAGGAAAACATGATGTCTCTACACAAGTGACGAATGATAATGTGGAAGTGTTGAGTCCAAAGTAAAATGTTGAAAGGATTTTTGATCATGCTATCCAGGATACTAATTGGAAAGAGCCTAAAATCACATCACTAGATGAGATAACTAATCCCATCATAGAATTTAGCCAAATTTGGATTGATAGGTATATCCTAAAGCAAAGGTCAAAAGGAATACCTATTACTTAGCCACATGGAAGAAAGAGAAATCAAAAGATAGTACAAGAGAGTGGGTATGGTGATTCTATGAGTAAAAAGATGCTCAAATTATAGAAGCTAGAGCTATTGAAGAAAATAAAGAAATGATTGTTGAAAAACCTAGTCAAGGGTTTTCAGTAGACATGCAACTAGAAGATCCTAATCAAGAGATGAGGGCACTTCCAAAAAAATTACTAGGGAAATTTAAGAGTAAATTAGTAGGATCATTTTCATCATCAATGTTACCTCAAGCTGAACTCATAACTCCAAAGGAGATTGTTGATAAACAATAGTATATTTGAATGAAAGTGTTTATTTCATAACCAACAATAACTATGTTTGCTTCTCCTCCATTAGTAGGAACTTTTGTGATGATATAGACTATGGGAGCTCATACATACTCACCTACTAAGGGACAAGACACAATAACCATGGAACGAATTCTCAAAGAAAGGGAGCTCAATTATATAATATTATAGAGGGGTTTTAGGTAAAAATACAAAAAAAAGCAATGCCTCTACCTACATCATCTATAGTTGGAAAACAAGAATAAAATATTCCTAAAGGTATTTCTAAAGGCCCAAATGTGATAATGCTTTCGCCTAATCAAGAAGGGATAAAAGATCGTAAAATGGAAGAAATGTTGGGAGAAGAAAGAGTGGAAATAATATCCTCAATTCAGAAGGAGTAAGAAAGGGATGAGCACCAAAATCCCATTCTTCCATAAAGTAAAGAAGGTGAATTTCAAATCAAGGATACAATAGATGTTTAGATGGTTGAAGACCAATCTCAACATCTGGAAGTTAATATTACAAAAAACCATCTGGTAGAGTTTCAACAAGAGGGGAGCTCAGTTAAAGATAAATCCACTGAATCCATGAAGATTATCAATGAAGGATATGAGGATCTAGAAGTTAATGTCCTAAAAAAATCATGGAACAGTTGTGCATGAGAATGTAGTGGGAGAGAAAAGTGTGGATAAGTCAGGAGAACTGAGAGGTGTTGAGAAAGAAAAAATTAGTAGAGAATCACTTTACAAAGAGGTTGGTATAGAAGGAATTCTAGAAATAGATAAAGAGAAGACCTTATGCCAAAAAAAGAGGTTTTTGGGCCAAAGGATCGAGTAATAGGAGAAGGTCCAACCTAGTCAATACCTAGTGAAGAATATCATAAATTATTGACAAGATAGAATACATATTGGAGCTATACCAATTTAGTTTCTATTTCATGTTTTTTATTTAATTTTAATAAAGACTTGTACATACTGTAGGGGTTGGTAATACTAAAGAAATTGAAAGGTCATTCTTGATCATATATTTTACATGACTGTAATCATTTATTCCTGGTGAAATAATAAATTTATTGCACCATTTTTAGGTGCATTTTGAAGCTATTTTGTTGATGAACAATTTTCTTCTTTAAACTCTTGCATTATTTTGTAGTAGTTATGAAGCAATCTGGTGAAATACAAAATAGTTTATGCTTTAGTTTACTTTTACTTTAGTATGTGTGTGGGAAATATTTGAAAGCAATTAATTTCTTAGGATTTTCTCTTCTTACATTTAATATTTTGA
Organism: Sequoia sempervirens; assembly: GCA_007258455.2. Lineage (NCBI taxonomy): Eukaryota > Viridiplantae > Streptophyta > Pinopsida > Cupressales > Cupressaceae > Sequoia > Sequoia sempervirens. Next base: position 185,046 of record VDFB02353125.1, read on the forward strand.
AGTTTATTTTAGAAAGGGTTGAAATGGAATGGATTAAGAAAAAGTGATGAATGTATGATTTGTTGAGTTTATGTGCATCATTGTTTATTCTACAAGAACAATTTTCAGGACATAAGTAGGCCCACATGTGAAAAGAAAAAAATGAACAATGAACCTTAAGAGAACCTAGTAAGTAAAGACCTGACATCGTTGAGTGTTGGGATAGCTAAATCCTTAATTGAATTTAGTGAATATTTCAAGATAAGATAGGTTTTGTTGTCCATATAATAAAATCAATTTGTATGTTGGTGCATGTATAACATCCACATCAACAAAATTTGCACTAGGGGGCTCGAGTGAAGTTGTCCTTAGTATCAACAAATTGGGTCATCAAAGATTTATCACTAGGTCTAGGTCTAGCGATTATAAAGTAGAGTTGGTGGAATTAAATAACCGTAGAGAAAATTCAAGGGAAAGATCAAATTATATTAGTGTTGCTCCTAGAAATCAAGTTTTTCTTGCACTACCTCTTGCTATGATGGATTTCTTTAATGTTGAATAACCTATCCAATTTCCCTAATACCATGATCTTTCTAAAAATCCTGATAAGTTTTGTCCAAAATATTATTTTCACAAAGATGTTGAGGATCATTTGAAAATATTTGAGGATCCATGCTTTAGGGCTAGGGTCCAACATGAGGACGTTCTTTGTAGGTTAGTTCCATATACTTTAGGGGATGAAGTTTACAAATGGTACATTACTTTACCACACAATTCCATTAGGTCATAGAAAAAATTATGGAGGATCAATTCCTTGCTAGGTTCAAATTTCCTATTGACCCAACTATACTTTACCATCAGTTTGTGTAGATCAAATGAGATGAAGGTGAATTCATAAGCACTTTTAATGATAGGTTCCAAAAAGCATATTCTAGGCTACAAACACTAAACCTCAAGAATCAATTCACTAATACATTTGATTGCAAAATACGACGAAACTGTCCGACGAAATATGTAAAATTCGTTGTTTGTCGGGTGCTTGTAAAATTTGATGTGTAACTTCCAATTTTTTGAAATTTTATCCCCGACGTTCGTCGAAATGTCGGCTATTATTTTCATCGAATTTTTGACAAACATGAAAAATAAAAAAAAATCAAATTGTAACCGACATAAAGAAAAGTGAGTTCACGCCTGATTTATTGTGACAATGTTTTGCTCTACTTGAGACAGTTTGTGAAGAACTAAGGACTATTTTCTTGGGAAAATCAGAAAAATTCAAGAGATATCGCCAGTTGAGGGTGGTCATTGTATTTTTGCAAAATTCAATTGTGAAGTCAGATTTGTAGTTCCAGGTTTGAAAATCATATTTTAAAGCAACATCTCATCTGATTTCATTTTTAGAGGTTAA